>OOFE01048905.1:0-16399 GCA_900323365.1 Monocentris japonica
CACTGAAAAACAGCCCCAGACCATTATCCCTCCTCCACCAAACTTCACAGTAGGCACTATGCATTCCGGTAGGTAACGTTCTCCTGGCATCCGCCAAATCTAGATTCGTCCATCAGACTGCCAGACAGTGAAGCGTGATTCATCACTCCAAAGAACACATTTCCACTGCTCCAGAGTCCAGTTGCGGGGTGCTTTACACCACTCCAGCCTACGCTTGGCATTGTGCATGGTGATGTGAGGCTTGCGTGCAGCTGCTTGGCCATGGAAACCCGTTTCATGAAGCTCCCGACGCACAGTTCTTGTGTTGATGTTGCTTCCAGAGGCAGTTTGGAACTCTGTAGTGAGTGCTGCAACAGATGATTGGCGATTCTTACACGTTACGCACTTCAGCACTAGTTGGCCCCGCTCTGTGAGATTGCGTGGTCTACCTCTTCGTGGCTGAGCTGTTGTTGCTCCTAGGCGCTTCCACAATAATAGCATTTACAGTTGACCGGGGCACATCTAGTAGGACAGAAATTTCACGAACTGACTTGTGGTGAAGGTGGCATCCTATGACAGTGCCACGTTTCAAGTCACTGAGCTCTTTACGACCCTTTATTAATTCTAAATGTTTGTCTATGGAGATTTCATGGCTATGTGCTGGATTTTATGCACCTGTTAGCAATGGGTGTGGCTGAAACACCTGAACTCAATAATTAGTAGGGGTGTCCACTGACTTTTGGCCATATAGTGTAGAAGTAAGCTCGCTATTAAAAAGTAAAACGTGGAAACATAACATGCTACACAATTACTTAAGTTATGCCCCAATTGCTTCATCTTTAAAATCTCTCCTCATCAAACTCTTATAGGTCTTTATTGCATAATGTTTGGTCCACTGTCCTACTTTGATTTTTATTATATTTACATAGGTCAAGTTAGTGACTCAGACTCAGAAATCCCCAATGGCGTGGTCTCATGTGACGAGGCACCACCATGTGAAAACATTGCCACTTCCCTTTCTTAGATCCTATTTTCTCATCTGCTTTGTTCTTCTCGTTCATAAGCATAACATTTCTCTGATGAGAAAGGAGGAAGTTAGTTAACAATTGAAATAATAATTAAAATGGCCTTTATATTAAAAGTAAAAAAGTAACACACCTTTGTGAAACAGAACATTTACTGATTAAAATAGCTTTCTATCTATCCATCCATCTACTTAGTTATGTTTCTTCTGACTTATACATATTCTTGAGCAAGAGTTCACTTCAGGACACTGCAGTTTATTGACCCCAAGCATGTGGGAATCAGAGGGCAGCATGGAGCCACTGGGACAACATAAATCATGGTAATCATCGTAAATCAAACTGGTGTGATGGCTCTTACCAAAACTTTGATTGTTGGAACATTTAATCATATTGACTTTCGATATGTTTATATGATAGTGAGATATGTTTCTGTGATATAAAATAAGGGAAGTTGTAACTTACTGACACATTATCAAAATGAAGCTAATTTAGTGCTTTGGCTCATACTTATATACTATATACACTATGCGATAAGCAAATCAAAACCAAAACTTCCTCCATGCCCACAAAGTCGAAACAAGACCTTCCTGTTTGTCATGTGATAAATTGTACAAGAACAGGAGGAACAGGAGGAACTGTGTCATTTTTGACACAGCCATGTCTTCAACAGTAGTGTCAGTCCTGGTTCTCTCTCTCCTCCATGTCTGCTTCCCTCACCCTCTCAGCCGTGCCACCAACTGGCTCAAGCATTGCCGCGCCTCCACAAACTTCTCCATAACAGCACTGGAGGTGCTGCCAGGTGGAGGCTGGGACAACCTTAGAAACCTGGATATGGGTCGGGTCATGAACCTCAGCTACTCCGAGTGCCAGACCACCGAGGACGGGCTCTACTTTATCCCAGATGAGGTGTTTGTCATCCCCCAAAAGCAGACAGGTGTGGAGACCAACTCGGAGATTATCAGCTCCTGGCTGGAGCAGAAAAGCTCTACGTCTTACTCGATAAATTCAGATGTATCCTTCTTCTCGGTGCTGAATGCAAAGTATTCTACTGAGAACCAGAGGATGAAAACCCATCAGGTTGGACAGTCCTCAACTACAGCCAGAGTACAAGTGAGTTTTTATGGGCACTGCTTTCAATCATGTATGGAATGAATGGCATTTTGCATTCCTTTTCAGCTCTCACAAATTTCTTTGTTGATCACAAGCCAACATTTTGTTTGAGTTCAGATAAAGGATTGGGTCCATCATGGTTCACTGTAAATTCAGTTAATCTTGTTTAATGATTTAATGAACAGAAAAAAGTATGGCAGCTCTAAAAAACAATAACCTACAGCATCTGATGATGTTTAACCCTTTCCCTCAAAGGTCCGTAACTTCATCTACACAGTAAAGGCTTATCCTGACTTTACCTTGGACTCCCGCTTTGCTCAGCAAGCAGAAGAGATAGCAGATGCTATTGAAAACAACCAGACCAAGCGTGCAGCGTATCTTTCTGAGAAGATGGTGCTTGACTATGGAACCCATGTAATAACTAGTGTTGATGCTGGTGCTTCTTTAGTGCAGGAAGACTACCTGCGTTCTTCCTATGTGTCTGACAGTGTGTCACAAAGTTCCTCCATCACAGCATTGGCTGGATTAAACTTTTTTGACAAACTCAAGTTCGACATAAGCAGTCAAAGTACCCAAAAGAGCTCAGTGCTTCAAACCTATCAGGCCAACATTCAGTACTCCCTCACGCAGAGCCATGGAGGAGGCACACCTTTCTACCCTGGCATCACTCTGCAGAAGTGGCAGGAGAGTACTAGGAACAACCTGGTTGGCATTGACCGGTCAGGATTGCCCCTACACTACTTTATAAACACCAACACCTTCCCTGATCTGCCGGAGCCCACAGTTGGCAAGGTGTCTCTATCAGTGAGTCAGGCCATAGACCGCTACTACATGATCAACACTCGCCCTGGATGTGTTGACATAAACTCCAAGAACTTCAACTTCCAGGCAAATGTGGATGATGCGTCCTGTGAGGGCCCTGCTACCAACCTCAGTTTTGGTGGTGTCTACCAGCAGTGTACTAAACTCAGCACAGATGCAGATCCACTTTGCGAGGCCCTGGCCCAGAAAAACCCAGAAACAGGTGACTTTTCCTGCCGTCAGCCTTACTTCCCCACTTTACTGCGATCAGAAGTGAGACAGCAAGGTTACAATTTGTATCAATGCCATGACGAAAGCCACCACTGTGGATTTCTTGGCCTTTCTAGATGCCATCGTCAAGTGTGTGAGAACAACTACTATGTTCGGTCTGCTCGCGTCAACACCTACTGGTGCTCAGTAAATGGAAAAGCCCCAGACAACTCAGGGTACCTGTTTGGAGGCCTCTTCAGCCCCTCCCTCCTCAACCCCTTGACCAACACCAAAAGCTGTCCCCCTAACTTCATTCCCATAAAGCTTCTCTCTGATGGGCTAATGATCTGTCTGAGTAACGACTATGAAATTGGCACCAGATACTCAATACCTTTCGGAGGCCTCTTCAGCTGTGACTCAACCAACCCCCTGGCAGGGAATCAACGTCGCTGCCCCCCCAAGTTCAGTCAGCATCTAGCTACTGTCAGTGATGGTTGTGAGATTCTCTACTGCGTTCAGTCAGGATTGTTCACGGGTGGGCAGCTGCACCCGATCCGTCTACCTCCTTTCACTCAACCTCCACTGGTTAGCATGCAAGCCACCAACACAGTTGTGGTGATGACTGAGGGAGAAAGGACCTGGGTCAGAGTTGGACAGACCAAGATGTGGAAACTGGTTAGGCCAGAGGAAATCAAGGAGATTGTACAGAAGCTTAGTCCAGAATCAAGTCAGCTGTCTAGCGGAGCAAAGACAGGAGTAGCCTTTGGGGTAATTATTTTGGTGGCCTTGGTGGCTATAGGGGTAGTCCTCCTGGTAAAGAGGAGAAGGAGGGGGCTGTCTGGGTTTAGGAGGGGTAGGGGCTATGAGGAAATAAGTGAAAAGGTTGGGATTGTCAGTGGAGAGACACAAATAGAAGAGGCATTAGAATAGAGGCTTTGCACACCACCAGAGGTTGATATGATGTAGCTTTGACAGATTTCTTAATACTTCCTTGTTGACTTTTCACTTCACTTTTGACACCAGTCTCATGTTTTTACATGACTGGAGGAGTCAGCATGAATCAGTCAGACTTTGTATTAATTATCAGGTTTTTGAAATGTCTACAAAACCAATGACTAATTCACATAAACATTTTAACAACTGCTGTCATAGTAATATAGTAATTTTGTTTTTATACTTATTCTGTTTCCCTATAACCATAGCCTTTTCATTGTGCTGTAAATTGTTTACTTTTTCATAGTTGTTTTGTATAATTAAACTTTGCACTTTGTTAGAAATTTTATATTATATTAGACTTCAGTCACATGACTTCAGTCACACCTAGGAATCGCCCTGGAAATCCCATTATATATTACATTCAATAACATAGTAACTGCCACATTGGCCAAAACAACACTGCCCTCATGAGGTCAAGATGTAGAAAGTCATGCAGTACATAAACATTTCTGTCCTTTCAATAGCTTGAATGCTTTGAAGGACATCTTGTTTAACTCTACCATTCATAAATCATTGCTGTTTGAACATTATTGTTGTTAATCACATAGATAATAGATGAAAATGACAAATTGATTTTGTGTAGCACATTATCAGTACATGAATGAAACATCTAGAGATCAATGATTTACTATTTAACTTGCTATCAAAATTTACAAATGTATGCCTACTCTGTTTGAATTTGCACCTTTTTTTGCACCATTTCTCTGCAACTGGCTACCAAATAAAATCTTTTTTTATGGTTCTGTGTTTTTGTCTATATTTTATGGTTCTGTGTTTTTATATTTACATCAAATTATATACTTGGGAATTGTAACGTAAAAGTGGCAAATATCCATTAGCCTTTTTAGACTACTTAACCCAAGAATTATGTTATTGGTACCAAGGTTGAACCCAGTTTGAGAGTTGAAATTCATATAATTAGGAAATAAACATTATACCAAAGCGAATATCGCTTTTCTAAATAAAATATCAAATTTGGGTCATGTAGGGTTAAAAATGAGAGCATTCTCTGGCCCCATGTTGAATGTGAAGGTACCACTTATCTTCCCTGACCTTACTCAGAAAACCAGCAACATTTCACCCTCATCCATAAATAGACAATGGAGAAGCTGACAACATGGTTTTGGTTAGATTATCAGCACACAGACAGACTTGCTCAGATATAGACAGAAAAAAACACACACACACGTACATCCACATGCATGTGCATACATATACACACATCCATTTCCTGTAAAGAGTGCCCTGGCCAATGTGCATCTTGTCTCCTGTGACTATACAAGCATCTCCCTCCCCCTACACACACACACACACACACACAGCTGTGAGAGACTCATAGAGCCAGGTCTTGAAAATCAAAACAAAATCACTCATGCTGAGGAAATTGGTCTGACCTCAGGGAGGGAGAGGGAAAGAGAGAGAGAGGGAGAGAGAGAGGCAGAGAGAGAGAGAGAGAGAGAGAGAGAGAGAGACATAGCCTTCAACCAGGGGAACTCCCTTGGTATTTTTCATAAGGCGGAGGACACACAATAGAGTACACTCAGCAGGTTTTCAGCACGGCCAGCCAGCAAAGCCAAAGCTCTATCAACCATGACTCCATTTCCAGCGCAATCAAGAGTTTAGTCAGTTTATAGCTCACTCCTCAGTGGTCCATTTATAGTATGTTGTGTTAAAGAGGGAGAGGCACAACGTCATCTGTGAAAATCCAGAGGGGCATTTCTGTAGGGGAAGACAACACAGCTGGACAACTTCTTCTTCTAACAAAAGAAGAAAAAGATACAAAGTGAAGAAAAAGAGGAAGAGAAATCAAATACAGTCCGAGGTAAGCGTGCATCATCTCTCATAGCCTGCTGTTCCTGAGTGCACGTTTCTGTTGTGCACGTTTTTAATGTTGACACAACAGCTGTGGCAGGATTACATGCTCCAGTTTATAAAGGAGAGAGAGGATTAGTGTGCACTTACTGTATAAAACACACAATACATCTGGCAGTGCAAACTATAGCTTGCTACCAGCAGCAACCTAACAGTCTCCTCACTGATAAAACTGATAGAACTCTTTTCATTTATGAAGCAAATATGGCAACTTAGAAGAACACTTCCTGGGCTGCCTATAATGGGTTTCCTATCAGACACATTAAAGGTATTATATCATAGCAAAGGTATTCTTTCACAAAGCAACCAATCATATGTAGAAATTATTGAATAGTTTAATTCATCACCATCAATGAAATCTTTTACATTTCAGTAACCATGGAAGCTGAGGGATTCAGACTGAGCAACTTCTTCCTGTTTGTGTTGGCTTTGCCAATCATGTTGGACGTCCGCGGGGTACAGGGCTGTTGGATTGGCTCAGGCTCTGAGTGTGAGAAAGCCCCCTTTGTCCCAGGCCACAACCTGGCAGGGGAGGGTTTTGATGTGGTGCGGATGCGTCGAACGGGGGCGTATGTCATCAATGTCAAAGCTCATTTGAGTGACAACCACACCTGTACACTCTGTCCTAACCGCTTCCATAAAGGACAGGTAACAAACAGTTAACTGTAAAACTGTGATTGCTTTGATTGTGATTCTGCATTGCAAATTCATGTCTGGTTTTCTTTCTTCTTTCTTTCTTTTCATTTCCTCCCCCTCCTTGCTTGCTTATTTTCTTGACTCTTCCTTCCTCTCTTTCTCTCCATTCAATCTATCCTCCCTTCATGTTTTTATTCCATCGACCCACTTCCTTTCCTCCTCCCTTCTTCATTCTTCCCTTTTGACATTCCTCCCACCCCCTCCCTCCTTTTCCACCCTACCTCTTACCCCTTTCTCCCTCTGCTCTCCCTCCCTTCCTCCCTTCTCTCTCTTCCTCAGATCCAGAGGCTCCCAGCAGCAGTGTTGGACTGGCGTCCCTTCAGCCGCTGCAGTAAGCAGCTTTCTAGTGCCCTCCACCACTCTGTGGACTCCCTGCTGCGTAGCTCCAACTCTCTGGTCAACAACAACTGGGGCTTGGGGCTCAGTCTGGACAATATGGGTAAGGCAGTGCTCGGGGGAAGCCACTCAGAAATGGCGAAGTTCGCTCATTCACAGCACAGTGTGGACAAGGCCACCTTTGCCATCCATGAAATCAGCTGCACCTACTACAGGTAAAGGGAAAATGGAGCGGTAGGTTAAAATGGGGGTTTTGTCTTTGAAAATAATTTGTTGTCTTATTTGACCTTTAACCTATTGTTAGCCAATACACAAACATCCTAAAAATAGGGTAAAATCTGTCAGGTAAACGCACACAATAGCCTGCAGATATGTTTTCTGTTGCAAGAAAACATTACAAAAATATTAAAACTAACTTAAAACTAACTTTTCTTTACAAATCATATTATTCTGTACCATTCATGGCTATCTACTTCATATCCACAGAGAAAACAACAAGTATTTGATCAACATTAGACTTTTAAAAGTGAAACAGGTGGGACCTTACACTGAACTCAATTGTTTATTGTTTTCATCACAGAAGACCCTATGAACAACACAGACAATACATAGCTCAAGATAATATTCCCATGTGTTTTGTTATCTCAGCTACAGGCTGGCTGACCACCCACAGCTCAGTGCAGAGTTCACCAAGCATCTGAAGAGACTCCCACGGAGCTTTGAAACGAGCCAGAACAAGGCCCTCTACAGACGGCTGATAGACACCTACGGAACACACTACATACACCAGGTCTGGGGTGGGGTGGGGGGCTCCTGTTTCCCTGCTTCCCATAGGGAGCTGAAGTCGATGTCACTTCTGAAGGATGATACATCTTGTTACTGATTGGCCCAAATGGAGAATGCATCATTCATGGGGGAGGACACGTTAGACTTGTTTAATTTTACGTTTGTTTAATTCATTGTATGTGTGTCTTAGGTCCATCTCGGGGGTAAGGTGAGGCGAATCACAGCTTTCAGGACCTGCCTGGCCACGCTGAAAGGCTTCTCTGAGTCTGAGATTAAAAACTGCCTGAACGTCGAACTCCGGATGGCTCTGGGTTTCCTCCCCGCCAATGCATCCTTCTCCAATAAATGTGATCACCTCCTGAAGGGTAATATGAGCATGGGCTTCTACCAAGGCTTCATGACCCATAAGATCGAGGTTATTGGTGGGGAAAAGTACTTCCCCGACATCCTGTATCAGCAGGATGCGTCTGAGGCATACCAGAGCTGGATGAACAGCCTCTATGACCACCCTGATGTGGTTTCTTATGCTATCTTCCCTCTGCATCATCTGGTGGAGGACCAAGAGCTCAGCGATAACCTGAGGAACACTGTCACAGAGTATATTAAGGAGAACCGGCTTCCAGAGGACCTGGTTGGTCTGAAGAACTGTTCCCCGACTCCCAACCTGGACCACAACTGCTGTCCTCTGCGGGCTGGCAGAGGAACTCTCAGACTGGAGATCCACAGAGCAGCAGGTCTGAAGGCAGACACGTTCACGAAAACAGACGCCTATGTGAGGATCTTCTACAATGGCATGTACGAGGAGACGGAGACGGTGATGGACGATAATGACCCAGTATGGAACGTGACTTACGACTTTGGCTCAGTGGAGTTGGGCCACCAGTTGAGGTTTGAGGTCTGGGATAGGGATGTGCTTTATAATGATGTAGTGGGGAGATGTGTAGCCTTCCCTGAGCGAGGAACTCACTCTCTGAGCTGTCAACTGAGCAAAGGAGTTCTCTATTTCACTTATACCACCACGTGTGATGCTCACCTGACGGGCTACAGGTGTGGACGGTACTCCCCCAGTGCTGAGTAGATTACTATGTTAAAATATATTATTATTGGTGATTACATTTTCATATCACAGTACGTGTTTATCAGAATAGTCCTGAATGGAATAACTAATATTCCAGAAGGACCATCAGGTGTGAGAGTCAGGATAACAATATAAACATCAGGTGGTTTAACAAGGGGGGAAATGAGCAATTTATCTTTATTATCAACCCACCAGCAATGATAAATGAGAAAGAATAAAATGATCAAAACATGTCTGACCTTGTACAATTATTGCACCACGATCTGAAAGACCAACACAAATCAACACATGAATCATACCTGCATGGTGAAAACCACCAATCAAGGCAAAAAAGGTTGCCTGCTCTATTGATGCTGAAATTGATGATAGTAACCGAAAATTATTGTAAGGTAGGTAGGTATGATAAGTCTGATTAGTGCCCAGGGCAGGTATAGAATGGTGGTTCATTGTCAATAGTTGTCAACACTGCACTGTATTGTGAAACTGTCTTGCAATGTCTAAGCATCAATTAAAGTCAAATTCCTTGAGCACCCATTGTGCTTAACAAAATAAAGTTATTCTGATTCTGGCATACAGCATTTTACTGCTGTAAGCTATCTAGTCGTCATAAGCCTGATCCACTAACACATTTGTGATGGGAGGTGCCACTAGTTAACTGCCAAGACCAACCCACACTGTAAAAGCTTTCTACATACGTCTCTACTCGTATGGCATGAGGGCGTTACATCAAAATTACCCAACATTTTCACATCAACTTATTCACGCTGCTGATCATAATCACTGGTGACCAGTTCCCAATAAATATATCAAAATAATGGTGTTTCTTGAAAATATTCCATCTCCTTATGTAATTTAATTCCTGTAATTCCAGTTTAGACATCCCAGTGTGCCAATAGATGCAGAGAATGAGAATGAGCTCATGTTAGTCTGTGTTGCCGTTTACTCAAGGGTGCAACATTGATTTCAAATCAAAAAGGTGAATGAAGTATCCCGATTGCTTTTGACTATGGGTCTTTATTGACCTGTGTTAAAACACAAAACACCATTAAAAGGCAAAATGTGCTTCAAAATTAAGCACATTGTCCTAATATTTTTGGCAGCAAGCAAGCAGGTGCTACGTTTGCCAATAGTTGCAAATCGAAAAACTTCTGATCGTAATAGAAAGATAACCAGAGCTTTGCCACAAAATGCATATAGAATAAAAGGATATTGCTGCAAACTTGTGGCAACATTGCAGCAAATGTCAAGTGAAAAGATCAGTGGGTCTTAATAGTGATCCCTAATATATTACAGACATGACAAACATTTTTATTACAATTTTGTTTAATTATTCAATCCAAACGGGAACATACAAAAAACATACAAATGACTTGGTAAAAGCTTTAACAACACAGTTTTACACTTACACACACACACACACCAGCCACTTATACAGTACATAAACAGAGGAGCTGCTTACTCATTACATTGTCCCCTTTGTAGAGTTTTGGGTCAACTCATTTCAAGTAATGGAAACGGCAACAGAATCAATCAAAGCATCATATTTCTAAAATGACATTCTATAACTCGTTTTTTTGTACTTGAACAGTTTTGACCACTATGAGAGCAGGAACATTTGCGTGTTTAATTTATCCACCACACCCAACCTCATATTTTAAGTACTTTAGAATCACTGTCAGTCAAAAACGGTCAATCTTTTGATAGATGGCCAAATTGACAGTAGCTGAGTTTGACTGTTGAAATGCGAAAGGGCAGGATGAAATTCCACGCATTGCAAATACAATGACAGAGAATACCATTGGTCATACTCCATGGGCAACTTTGACACAATAAAAATTGACTTTTTTTTTTTAGATCAGGGATGGAAATGGAGACAAAAACAACGTGGACAGCAAAATAATCAGCAAAAAGTACTGCTGGCCATAACTATTGGCCTTAAAATGTTGCCTGTGGATTATGGCAACAAAAAACATTGGATGTAAAGAAAAATATAGTAACTATATGAGCAGACAGCTGTAACAGACTAGATTTAACCCCCGACTGACATGAGGGATAGTACAAAAGATCCAATCTCTCCCGGACTATGCAAGCAGTTTCCATACTAGAGCTTGGAATATTCTGTTCATTCAACATACAGGAGTATTCAAGAGCAGGACATGAAGATGCAACTCAAACATTTCTCTTGAATAAGCCACTGACTTAGGACAAAGGCTACCATCCTTACAAACAAAACAGTCTTACCCATGAGCCTGGTTTCCACCTCAATGCCAAGCAGAGACTGCACATAAGCAGTCTCAATGATCATCTTTACATGCATACCAATACTGTGATCATAATACGGTTAAGAAGATACTGCATTTACACATGGGTTGAGTAATTTGTTATGAACACTTCTATTAAGGCCATATTCCGAGTATCTGTGTCATTAACCCCAACTTGGCCCATCAGAGTTTTCATTACTTGAGACCCTTGCTTAACATTTGTAGAGTTTTTAAACGTTAAGCCCATTTATCTGTCTTACAATCAAAGTAAGGGCAGTAATTACATTACTGTGTGCATGTAAAAATAGTCAGGGTTTCAAGCATAGCTACTCTAGAAGACAGGGCATCAGATCCCTTCAGTATAAGAACAGTTTCTTAATAGCAGCGTGTGCATCGTTCACAAGACAAAATGGGTCGCAGGCATCTTGCTAGTGGGTCTCTACATTACTGTACTGTCAACTTTTCATTATACTGACCGCCAGGCAGAAACTGAATTTCTTGACTGAGAAAGTCCAAGACTGGCTGTTTTACAGGAATCTGAGTATGCCAATAGTTAAAGTCCAGTCATGGATTCAAGTATTTGTATCAGGTTTACATCAGTTCAGAGATGAATTACTAAAAATACATATTGGCCTAATAGTCTGAGCCAGACAGATTTAGTGGTCTCAAAACTTTTCTGGTATAGACACAAAAGTGTGTGTTCAGTCAACACGCTGAGGTCCGCTTAGAATCACAGGACTACCATTGACTTATTGTACAGTCTCAGGTTCAGTGTTTGTGTGTGTGTGTGTGTGTATGTATAGGTCACAGTCCCAATGAAGCTTTCAACAAAGATGCCATATCTTCAGGCATGGTCCCCTCTCCACCTAGAGGAGAAATAGTGTCTTATTTCTGTATTTGTAAATCATCGACAAAAAACACACAATATATAAAGCTACTGACATGCCACGGCCTACTGACTGAGATCACTGTAAAATTGTCTTTATATTGGATGGATCATTTGGATCACATGGAACATTTAAAAATCATTTTTGTTCAAATGGAGGCATTTAATTGGTTAATTCAACGGCAATTACCAACTTAAGTTCTGGTTTTATAGTTTTGCGAAGGGTTAATACGTTAGGTCTTTGACTTCATGCCAATAAAAACTGACATTTAAAAGTCAACTATGACTTTTCACTCTTCAACAATTTGCTGTATATTTTTTCCCTGGCAACGCTACTATTTATGAATATGCCTGTTCGTAAAATAACTTTGTGTGTGCACTCATGCCCATGTTTAATTTATTATTGTATTTGTGTGTGTTAAAGAGAGTGTGAGAATGTTATTGTGCCAAATGTTAAAAATAGCATGTGCATGGTGTGTTGCATCTCCTCACCCTCCTCAGCAGTGGTCATGTCCTGCTCCAGTTTGAGTTTCTTTTGGCCCAGCCGCAGCATGCAGTCCTCTATACTGTCCTTACTGATGAGCTTAATCACCTGCACCGTCCTGACAGGCGCACACACACACACACACACACACACACAGTGAGGTAAATTAGTCAATCACCTTCTTCTGTAATGTTTGAAATAGAAGAGGAAGATACAAATACAGGGTATCTACCCTACCCTCTCCTTTGTCTCATTCTTACATGATCTCTGTGTGTCTTTACGTCCCTTTTTTGTACTATGGTTGTGAATATGACTAAACTGTTCGAGCCTATGCATTCCTGTGTGTGCGTTTGCGCTTCCTTACCTGGTCTGGCCTACACGGTGACATCTGTCTTCAGCCTGTTTGTCATTATAAGGGTTACAGTCTATGTCATGTAAGATGACAACATTAGCTGAAGTGAGGTTGATGCCCAGGCCACCGGCCCGCGTTGACAACAGGAACACAAAGATGTCACGATCCGTGTTGAACTCATCAATCAGCACAATCCTGTAGGACAGAAACAGATTACCTGTGACATTCTGTCAGGCAGCACTAGAAGACAAAGATATCTGGAGCGCTGCTGAATACAGCATTCAACACAGTCCTGGAGAAAGGCACCCAAAAACACAGAGTTAAGAGATAAAGTTAGAGATGTTATCGACTGTTAAACTGTGGACTGGACTCCAAAAACAACGGGCACAGGCTTACTTCTGGCAAATGACACCAAAAGAATTAACATTATGATATAATGGGTGGTTAAGGAAATGTCTCTCTTTCTCTCTACAGGCCACAGTAACTGGTAAATTCTACAATTCAACGGCCACTTTTACCAGCCAAGTACATTTTTAGAACAGAATAGGACCAAATGTTGGGTGGCTACCTGCCAAAGTGCGTGGTAGAACATATATATTCAATAGCTGAAAGCTGGAACAAAAGGTCTATGCTAGACTCATTCATTCAAATGGTGCTGTAGATCCAAATGTATTGTGTGCAGAGCATGAATTGGCCAAGGAGAAAGGCCAGCCACGTCATAGAGAATCAGTGTGATTCTAACTTGCCACCTATACATAAAATTAGAGGGCACTCAGAGACCATAAACCTCTGCCAACACCAAACAATTCTCCAACTTGCTGTTAGACCCAAAGACATAATTCCTATCACTTCAATTTTAAGATAAATTCATTTCTTGAATAAGCAAACATTTGGAATCAAGTCTCTTGCTTCGTTAGTTTCATAGTTATGGCTAAAAAATGATATAATCTTCTAATCATGGAAACCCCAGATCCATGATTACCACCAAAATCTATTCAATTGTTCCTTGGCTCAAGGTGTATCTGTTCACCAAATTTCTTGGAAATCCGTTCAGAGGTTTTTGAGATATCCTGCTGGTAGTCAGAAAGACAAAAACTAACAGAGGAAAAAAACGGAGGAAATTTAGAAATAATTCACCCCTGGATAGCAATAGGTTTAACTGAATTGATTTCTAAATCAATCATTCTGACCGGTCATTTTTAACAGGATTAATTCCTACATAATTCTGGTCTGTTGGCTATGACAGAACTGACTCCTATAGGGTTCTGGTTTACTGTCTAAGGTTTAACTGCACTGAATCCTACACAACACTGACCTGTCGGCTATGGGCGTGGATCCATCCAGTCTGATGTAGCGATGCTTGATGTGTTTTAGCAGTACCTCCACAATGTCCAGCATCATGGTGAACTGACTGAATAACACCACTCTGTCTCCCTGTAGGGTGACAGCAAAACAGTGTTAATTGTAAAACACATATGTCATTGACAAGGAGCAAGAAAGGCAAGATGGAAAGAGACGGACAGTCAAGCTGGAATAGGTCTAACTGGCCTACACATTCCTTACCTGAGCAAAAGGTAAGGTACTCAGAATAAAATGTATTCCCCAGACACCAAAAACGTGATGTCTGCCCATTTGTGCTTACCTTGTCTTTAAGTGAAGCCAGCAGCTCTGTGAGGTGGTGAAACTTCCCAGAGTCTAGCAGCAGGCGGTTTTCAAGCTGGTAGGAACTGATGGATGAGTACTGCTGGCACAGACGATGCAGCTCAAAGTCTGACATCACCTCCATGTCCTCCTGGATGAGAGCAGCATCTGCGTCAAAGTGAGTTGGCTCCTGGGGAGGGAGGAAAGAATGGAGTGAATATTAAACATGACACGAGGGAGAAAAGCGCTGGCAAACAACCTTAGAGAGGAGAGAGGAGGACTTTTCAATGTTAGCGAAGCTGTGTTAGATGGCAGAGACACAAAGGGCATAGCAAAAGGGTTGTGAGGCAGTTTGAACCCTTGGCATCATCAGCCAGCTACTCGGAGACATAAGACTTCAGACACAAAAACACACAGTTCAGAAAAGACAAAAAGAGATCGCTAGTAAGGAAGTGACACCAACCTTGAGCATGAGTTTGCTCATGGCTTTCAGTTTTTCTGTGGTGTAGTACTGTCTGTGAAGCAGCGGGTGGTTGGCCATCTTCCTCAACTGCATCATCACATTACACAACTCTCGCTCTGCAGAGAGAAAGCGTGAAAAAGAAATAAAAAATGTGCTGGAGATTTCACACATTATTTACACAAACACATCTCTTAAACGAGGCCTTACTCTCTCCAGCGGTGGACTGTTTGAGTTTCTTGAGGAGGGTCTGGTACAGAGCCTGCTGTTTCTCACTCATCAAACAGAACTCTATCTTCTCTTCCTTCGCTGGCAGCTGCTGGAGGACCTGGAAAAGAGAAAGACCAGCAGTTACTCAATGACTTGTTGAAAGCCATTACAAAATAAACCTCATGTTTCCTTATTCCTTGTGACTTTTTGGAATTACTTTCATCCAGATATTATGCCTTTCTCTCTTTCACATGCTTTTCAATGTTGTTCTTCTTATACAGTTAGTTATTTGTGATCTTGTATGTATTTTTATTGAATCCCTTTGATTCTGTGTTTATTTTTTAAATTGTCTGGCACAATAGAACCAATTGGAATACCCCAAAAATGGAAAGGTTTCCCATACTTTTACTGCAGGTGGGATAAAAGTAAAAGCTGAATGTATTAAAAGATTCTTACCAATAAGAAGATGAGAAAAATTATTTGAGTTATAGTTATTTAATGCCAGATTTCTCTGCAGTTTGTCCTGAATCCCATACAGCACCATTTTAAAGTATATCAAAACACACATGTGGCAAACAGATGATGTTTACACAATACAAATCTGAACCTTCACCAGGTCAACTAACCTCATTCTTGACCCTTCGGAGGATAAATGGTTTCATGATGAGTTTGGCCTGAGTGATGCGATCTCTCTCAAAACGGCTCTGCTCCTCATGGGATTTCTGACACAAGGCATTAAGCGTTATACATCAGTACTCTGAGAAGCCTCTGAAGTTGTCAATTATAGGTGTGAAATGACCAGAAAAACCAAGCATGTCAAATAAAATGTCTAAAACGTTTCTTAGCTAGGTCAGATGGGACAATAAACCCTGTATTTTCAGAATGCAGGCTGTTTGTAGAGCTCTTCCTTATGATTCTGCGTTCACTGCATCAATGGCTTAAAGGTGAATGGACATGAGCATTCACATGCACCTGTGTACATGCACATACACAGGAAACTGTGTAGAGCACTATTTTGTATGTGCGCGCACACACACACACACACACACACACACACACACACACACACACACACACACACACACACACACTTACCATGGAAGTCCTTTCTCCCCTGGAGTCCCCTCTCTTCCAGGGTGACCCTATTGACAAGAAAACATGTTATTTATTTAAGAATGTAAGTGTGTGTGTGTGTGTGTGTGTGTGTGTGTGTGTG
>OOFE01048906.1:0-23966 GCA_900323365.1 Monocentris japonica
GAAGAGTCTGTTAACGTCCCTCTCCAGGATACAAAGGGCCGTCGTTGTGGAGGGTGAGGAGGGTGATGAGGGGGAGGAGTAGGGTACCTCTAAGGTGTGCAGTTGTGAGGAGGTCCCTGCTGTGGTGGGGGAGGTGGAGCTGGTGGGCTGGAGCTGGTCGAAGGCATCACGGGGGATGGTGTCAGGATTGTCCAATTCCCTTTCAAAGCGACAGTAAAAATCATTCAGGTCGTTTGCCAGGCGCAGGTCTTCAATGGAGTGGGGGGCTCTCGGCTTGTAGTTGGTAATCTGCCTGAGCCCCTTCCAGACAGATCCAGAGTCGTTAGCTGAGAACTGGTGTTTTAGTCTCTCAGAGTACAGTCGTTTAGCTTCTCTCACCGCCTTGCTAAACCTGTACTTGGACTCCTTGAACTTGTCCTTGTCTCCACTCCTAAACGCCTTATCCTTTTCCAAACGTAGCTGGTGGATTTTTGCTGTGAACCAGGGTTTGTCATTGTTATAACTCACCCTGGTGCGAGATGGTACACAGCTGTCCTCATAGAAGCTGATGTATGATGTCACAGCTTTATACTACCACAACCCTGTTTTTACTCTTAAAACATTTCTGTTCAACTTGTTGAAATCATTTAATTTTGTGGTCATGAAGCTATAAATAACTACATTGCTGCCTTCTGTGATTCTTGTTTGTGATGGATCTAAAAGTCTTTTGATACTCAAGAATGACATTTCAACTCATGTCATACAGCTTTTAACTGAGGAATCATTTGATTTAAGGAAGCAGAAATCTATGTAATTTATAGCCGTTCATATTTTCAAACAAATCAAATTAAACAAATCCATTGGGTTGATAACCATACATTAAAATATTCAAACCAAAACAATGAAAAGGCTTCTTGGGCTTTTCCACCAACTTCCCGAAGATACCAATAAGGGTGTCCAGCTGCTACTCTGGCCTTTTGGAACCCCCAGGCAGTTGGTTTGGGGTAGTGGGTGGCCCTGGAGCAGAGGTACTGGGCACCTCATCGGGCACCTCATCAGGCTCCTCTGCAACATCTGATGATGAGTCAACTGCTGTGGCAATGATGTTCAGAGGCTTGATGGAGTCCCTCTGCCCCAGAGCCTTGTGCATTGCCTCAAAGAAGTTCCTGGCTGTCACCTCCCCACCCTCCATCCCTGATCCGGTCCGTAGTAATATCACATCCTGTGTAAAGGGTGTAAGAAGCACAAGGTTAAATTAACACATTACATATTTTGATAAAACCTTACTGATTATTTGTAGGACTGGAGCCAGATAATTCACAAAGATTTGCCATCAGTGTAAAGTAAACCCACATACAGAAATAGCCTACATGTGATCCAGTGGCCCATTCATCAGATAATACCAGATAATAATTGGTGTAGCCTATACTTTTTCTTTAAGTTTTCCCATTTCTTAGTGGCTTGAATTGTTGTGAGAACATTCTCTAATCCCATCTCTTTTATGACCAAACTGATGTTAAAAGCAAAGTTGGGGGTCCATTATGTGTTGGGATAAAATGCTAAGTAATGTCAGAGCAAGACATTTACCACAGCAGCAGTAGACTGCACACACACACCAAGCAGATGCGTTAGCTCTAGCTATTGTGTTTACATTCATCCATTGGCTGGCTAAATAATCATGAAGTGACATTTCTAAAGTTTACTAGCTGAATACTTTGAGCAGAAGCATTTCTTTGGCCAGTAAAGTGAGGCTCATACTCCATCCACAGTTGGATGAATTGGAGTTTTTGTTGTTCGCTCCCTGTTTGTAAACAAAATAGTAATGTTGTTGGATCAGATCTGATGAAAGCATACTTGGAGATCATCATCATCATGCCATCATAGGACAAACAACTACATACAGTTCTGGCTATGAATCACCAGTGAGCTATGTGTTCATGTTTACATGTAAACTTATTTTTTCTTGTAGTTGCTTCCATTTGTCCTTCCATTTGTTTACCGTTTTTTTAACGCTTCCAGGCTTCCCCTGGTAACCCCATATTCAATGTCACAACGCTATGAACTGTGGGTAATTCCTACTGGCAAAGTCTGCAGAAATGTGGACTTACGGAAAGTGTGCATTAAGGGCCCTCATGCATGTGACGATTTGACAGTGGGACAGCCCTAAACCCTTGCGGACTTAGCGGAAACGTGCCTCAAAGTCCATGAGTCTGTGAGTGTGGACATTGGAATTGGGCCATAGTCCCTTTACAGCCAGAGCTCTCTAGCCATGTTGGTGGGCTACTGGCAATGTTGATTCATGTTGTTGATTTTGCATCAATCTTTCTTTCAAAGGTGTATCAATCTTATGCCCTCAATACTTAATTTCCTGTCTAAGCTAGACCAGTTCTGGAAACTGTCTGGGTACAAACTGAATTTAGAGAAAAAACAACAAAACATGCCTACATATTTGTAGTCATCAGATTTCCTCTCCAAGAGAGTGAGCTGTAACTGTAAATATCTAGTTATTATTCTCCCTTGTTCTTTTGACCTTATTTTTAAACTCAATTTCGTGCCTCAGATAGATTAATATAAACAAGATCTAAAGTGATGGCACACCTCCTCCTTATCAATAGCAGCCAAAACATTCCCGTAGGCATTCCTAAGAAAACCTTTGCTTTATTGGATACACATTTTTTACATTTAATTTGGAATGGTAAACAGCCATACACCCAGACCCAAAATGGTGGGAGCAATGGTCATGTCTAACCTGTTATACTGCTACTGGGAAAATAACATTTTTCTGGGTTAAAGACTCTGATGACAATGCACCAGACTGGGTTAGGACTGAGCCTTATAACCTTCCTATTCACTCTCTAGCTTCCTCTGCATTGCAAGCCTCTGTAGACATCCTAGTCAATAATCTTGCAATATCTCATATACTTTATAAACTGGTTGCAATTCAGGAGGCACTTTGGTTAACAAAGCCCCTCTGTTATGGCACCTAATATGTCAAAACATGTTTTTACTCAAGCTATGATAGATCTGGCCTCAGTCTGCCTACTACACATTATGAAAAATGTGAGTAAGTGGAGTGGAAAGCCACAGGGAAAGGGGATGTGTCTCTGTGATAGAAGAATGCACTACATATTCTCAGTAACCCACCCACATCATGAATGATACTGATTCTCACAGCACTTTGGTCACTGATGGGTCATTTGGGGTGGAGGACTTCTTTCCTCAAGTATATCCTCCGTCTGATGATACAGAACCGGATAACTGAGAACGTCCAGATGTCCGGAGGGCCACCACCTCCACCATGGTAGTAGCTGAGCTTTTAGGAGCTGAGGCTATGGGGTGCAGGAGAGAATGGAAGAAGTGTCGGAGTGGTATGATGTTGTAGATTATAGTTTTGACAAAGTGTTAACTGATGTTCAAACTGATTATAAATGTATTAATTTGCCTGAGATTTATATCTTGATCAAATCCCACTCTTGGTTGTGGACTAGAATAACAAGATAACAAATGAGCAATAAATAGGAATACGGCTACTTAAATACTAAATATAATCAACAAACACTATTGCAAAAACACTTTGAAAGTACTAAATATGAACAAACAAGAGTAAGAAGGAACTAGAAAATGGTTATAAAAAAGCATGAAAATGCTTTGCTTTGACTAGTTTGAAAATGAGCGGGACAGTAGTCCTTTGATCGATGGATCAACATCTCTAGTTGGGGTGGCAACAATATTCTACTCAGATCAGATTTCTGTGCACTCAACGCAACAGCACCTCAAAACCTCTGGTATTACATCACAGATAGGGGTGGGGCCAGGAGTCCAGCAAGTTTTTCAAAAATTGTATGTTTCACCATATATGAAACCATACAAACAAATTTACAGATGAAAAAAATGTGACTTAGGGTTTAATTCCGCTTTAAGGATATCATTTGAGTAGTTAGTATTGAAATACAAACAGCCCTGTGATCTGCTATTTACATTTAATTGGCTTTGTTAAAAAAACAAAACAACAACACTATTACTCCTTTTCCAGATAGACTTCCAGCTACTCCAGCTGATGCTTTGGTTTTTCATGCCACTGATCAAAAGGTCATTTTCCCCTGGATAATGCAGAACTTCTGACCATCATATTCAGTGTAAAGCCTGCAAATGCTGTTTGGTCAAAAAAAGCTAATAGCTCACTGGCTTTTTCTTTTTATATGGAAGGAACCTAAACCCCATCTCACGGCAGATGGCCAAAATATGTAATGTTTAACCTTAAGATCAAATGTACTTTAAGGGGTAAAAGGTCTGAGTTCAGCAAACTGGAGACACCATTTCTATCATATTTCAACAATTTTGCTGGAATAACAAACGTGTTGGTCTTAAAGCAAAAAACTGTGTAAATGTGTACCATAGACTAGTTATTGTGACTAGAGTTAAAGATTGACATGAAAAATACCTTTAATACCTTTAAACACAATATTTGCATCGGCTAAATATTTTCATAAGGCCTTCATAACAACAGAATGGTGTAGAAACAGTTGTATCTAATAACATCTATTTTTTCCACTCATAAACCTGCATTGAGCACACATTTTTATAACCTTGTATTTTACTGTTAATTTATTTGCCTTGTTTTGTTTTTGGGTTTTTTGGGGGGGTGGTGGGTTGCTTGTTTTATTCCATGATGTCGTATTACTCTTAACTGTATTGTAGGTATTGTTATATTTTGTTTTATTTTGTATACAGCACTTTGTAACATTCGTTCAGTTAATTCAATTTATATGGCTTTACAATAGAAATTCAGATAAAAGTCCTTACCTTAACTTAGTTTGGAGACATGCTCCATTGCATAACCAACTGATTTCTGATCATTTCTGTATTTCAGTTTAATTGTTTGGGACGCAAGCTAATGCAAGTGAAAAATACAGCTTACAACTCTGACTAAGAAGCCCAGAGAGATACAGTATAACCATAGCCAAAACTCACAATGAGGAACGGCTGTGTGTCACCAACACCTTCACTCTGCTTTCAAGTGGTCCTGAAAACCATGACAAAGGCCACATGCCGAAACACGCTTTACTGATAAATGTTTGTTCTTGGTACTGAAAATGTTGCTGGAATTTTCTCTTTTCCAGGTGGTCCTGAAACCGAGGGATAGGAGCCAAATTCCTCCATTTGTTCTCCCCAAGAGACGAGCCTCTAAAACCTTGTTATGTCTGAACATCTCTTCCAGAGACAGTTGGGTGGGGGAAGTGAAGGGCTGAGCCTCAGGCAGCTTGTCTCTCACTTGAAGCATGAAGGCTAGCCACATTTCCAGGGCCGACTTTATGGGTTGGATGAAATGCATGCACAACTCCTAGTTGGCAAGAGCCTCTTCTGTAGGAATTATGAGTATCCAACTATGAGACTGTAGTTACATCTCTCTTTAGGACACAGGCGGACAGGAACTTCGTGTCACCTCTTTCTTCACACCATTGCTAATTAGCTAACTAAACAATGATGTAGAATGCTCTCATTATTACCCATAACCAGCCTCCAAAATATGACTTACATAGCTTTCAAATATACAATATCCTAATGACATAGGAATCTCACAACCTGCATGACAAAGACAGATGCTTGCTAAGTGTTTGTATGTCATGTGTTTGTAAGAGAAGCTAGAGAGTCTGGAGCAAGGTGAAGTGCAGTCGACCTGGAGAATAAACCCATGCGTGAGCTATCTGTATGCTTTGGGAGCGGGCCTCCCTTTACATGTGCAGCCATTCTTGGCTTGTGTCACAATAGCAATGCCTATAATGATATATTCTAACGGACTGTACTATCTGAAAGGGAACCGTAAAATGCCTCCCACACACTCTCTCCTTATTTTTGAAACCCACTGTGACACCACTCTTTTGGAAATAATTGTGTAACAGACTGCCTTTACTCTGTAAAAATGTTTGCTGGTAATACAATGATCATTAGATATGATTGGTTGGCCTCTATATTTAGAAATGTTTCTACAGCTTTCATTACCAAGAGAAAGTACTGTGGCACCTAAATACACCAGTGTTGCACCCTTACACTAAAGACAATGCACATTCTTCCAGCATAGCCCAATTGGGGGGGATAACTGATGGCAGATGTTACCCCAATGATCAGCCACAGTGCGTGTGCTGAATTCTCTAATTTCTCCTGGCTCCTTTTCAGCAGAATGAAGCAAAGGTACTTTCAGCAGGACAGAACTCGCCCATGGTGCAGTAAGAGGCTTCATGCTGTACAGTGAAAATATTTTGATTATTGGCTTTTTTTTATTATTGGATTTTCTGCAAATTTTTGAATATATGTTTACACTGGATATTAGATTTTGTTTACAGAATTGGGAATATTTTACTGTATATAGGAATCTTGACTGGGATTGGCATCTTTGGTTCATAGCTTGGAACATGGACCTGGACATGATTGCCTGGACTTACCCAGCCTATATTCAACCAATGCTCCTGTTATTTCTTCTCCAGCTGGAGCTGGTGTCTGTCTGAAGCCCCCACAGAGATAGCGTAACAATGAAGAACCTTAGGTTAAAATGACTCCCCTATTTAATAAAAGTGACTTTTTGTTTCATTTGAATGCTGTGCTGGCTCTCTCAGTGATTTCAGTTCATCTATTCTGAATTTACCACCTGTAAGGCCAGGGATCCCACAGTACAAGCATATATGGTAGTAAATAACCAGTCACACCATCTGAAGGGATAGTGGGCATTGCCCTTTTTTCACCAAATTCTGACTCTACCATCTGAATGTCGCAGCAGAAATTGAGATTCATCAGACCAGGTGACATTTTTCCAATCTTCAACTGTCCAGTTTTGGTGAGCCTGTGCCCACTGTAGCCTCAGTTTCCTGTTGTTAGCTGACAGAGTGGAACCCGGTGTGGTCTTTTGCTGCTGTAGCCCATCCACTTCAAGGTTCGACATGTTGTGCATTCAGAGATGCTCTTCTGTATACCACTGTTGTAACGTGTGGTTATTTGAGTTACTGTCACCTTAGCTTGAACTAGTCTGGCCATTCTCCTCCTCCTCTTCCTCTCTCTCATTAAAAAGGCATTTTCACCCACAGAACTGCCACTCACTGGATGTTTTTTTGTTTTTCGCACCATTCTCTGTAAACTCTAGAGACTGTTGTACGTGAAAATCCCAGGAGATCAGCTGTTTCTGAGATACCAGAAACTGCTGCCAAACCACCCCATCTGGCACCAACAATCATTCCATGGTCAAAGTCACTTAATCATATTTCTTCCATGTTCTGATATTTGGTCTGAACAACAACTGAACCTCTTGACCATGTTGCTTGAGTTGCTGCCACATGATTGGCTGATAAGATATTTGCATCAACAAGCAGGTGTGCCTAATAAAGTGGCCAATGAGTGAATGTATAAAGGAGAGAAGCGCACCTTGACATAACCAACAAACTAATATTCTCAGCCGCTTCACCTGTTAAGTGCATACTTAAACGTTCTCAGTGCCTCAATCATGCATGAAAAATTGCTTTGTAAATCTGGACCAGAGTGCTGACAGGAAGTTTCTGTTCTTCTACTGTTGCCATAGATACACACAGAGAAGGAGATAAAATAAGAAATAGCATGTTAGCAGAGTACACTCTTTTCAGTTATTACTGAAACAGTTTTCAAAATGTTGGTAAACCAAATCTAAACATTTATTTTGTAGTCAATCATGATTTTAGCCACATTGACTTTTGCATATTTGACTCTTTCAGCTGTCAATAGAAAACAATCTCAAAATCTCATGAAATGAGTATGAACTCTGAAATGCAGATAACATGTTGTGGTCATGAATTATGTGAAGATTGCATTTCTAGGATATGTGACAATAGCACAAATTGGACACGCCTTTTTCACCTGTTTTTCACATCTCATGAAAAGGTTAGCGAAACGTTACGTCAAATAAAACATCTTTGGGGTTAGGGTTAAGGTAAGACAACTAAAACAACTTTGGCTAAGGTTAGGGTAATGGTTAAATGAGAAAAAACTTCATTCGAAGTAGAAAACTACTAGACATAAGTTGAGAATTGAATCCAGGTCATTGAGTTGAAAACAAATGTTTAAACCTGTACACCACCCTGACCATAATGCCCTTACCTTCCACCGTGCCATTCCACTATCAAACTATTGCCTCTTTCACTTTCCGTGCACAGAGCATGTGTGACCGGGCCGGAGGGGCGGTCTTGACTAAGTCTTTTTTTGGCCAAATAGGTTGACTACAAGACCTTGGGACTTTCACCCAAAGAAATAACTCTTAATTCCCTTTGATGAAGTGATAAAAGAGTTTCCCCAAGCACAGGTAAGACTGCAAAACTAAGACAGAGACATGAGTTTCACAATTGAATGGACATTTATTTTAAAACCACTCAGATTCACAAAGCTAAAAGGTCAGGGAATAAATATACAAACATACTATTCATTACTATTTTAATTGTCTTAAAATGCAACTATGCTAACAGACCAGGGGCCATATGTATAAAACGTTTGTGTATATTTAGGTGTAGAAATCTGTGTACGCACAAAACAGGAAACATGCATACACAGTCTTAATCAGATTTATAAAACCCTGCATATGCCTGTTCATATATGTTTTTTCCTGATAAATCTCAATCATCCTGAAATCGTGCACACGAGCCTCATGACCATGCCCACAATTGACTATAAATGTCTTCCAACACACCCCGGATTAACCTGGTTTGCATATAAAGGGCCATCGTTAGTTTCGTTTTGAGGAGAAATGGCGGAAGCATTGAAGAGTGTGAAGAAGAAGAAGCGCAATTTCACAGACTGTGAACTTGAAGTAATGGTCGGAGAAATATAAAGAAGAAAACGCGCATTATTTGGAGGCCCCGGACCCCATGATGTTAAGAAAGTGGTCTGATTTCAAGGGTGAAGCCACTGGAGGAGGAGAGGGGACCCCAGTGGAGAAGGGGGGGGACCCTAGCCCTCTCTCTGCTTGATGAGTGCATAGCTTGTATCCTGGGCCAAACTGCTATCAGTTGACTTGGGAGACACGGATGCACCTGCCCAGATGGAGCCTAACTTGTATTCGGACTTACAATAAAACACACATTCTGATGAAGAGCCTGGTGCCTCCAGCGAACAGGTTGAGGTTTGGTCACACCTGAAGGTGTAGGCTATTCTTACTCCCCAATAATACAGAATAATAATAATAATCTTTATTTATATAAAGATCATGTATTTATTTATATAGATTATTTATTTATATAACAGTTATTATAATATTATAATGCATGGTCACAACCTATTTACTCCAGCTAGAATGAAATTAAGGCTTGTCGAAAAAAGGTTGTTAAATGTGCATCACTATGTAATCATAGTGAACATTTTTAAGATATAGATGACATCCTAACACAATGTAGTGAAGGAAAAAAGCTCTATATAAACCCAAATTCATACTTTTACATTATCCTTTTTTTGCCAACTCACAATATCACACTAATGAGACTTAAAAGACTGCATAGGCGACACATGTTGTGAAAGATGTGTACTGGTACACACATTCATCCTGAGTGGAAAGTGGCTTACCCACACTTTTTGTGCATACGCATGAGGTACAAATGGAAAAATGGAGGGCTGCAGGCCAACTGCAGTGGGGGTTATTGTTTATACTAATGGCAATCTATACAACAGCACGCGCACTGCAAAGAAAAGTGAAAGGTTAAGCACACTAGGACACTACAAAGTGAAAGAATACAGAACAAGAAGAAACCACTATTCTGGAGAAACCACCCCGGAGCAAGTGCGGGCACAACCACTGCATTGCTCCACTACAGAGAACACATATAGTACACTGGGGAGTGGGATAAAACCAAAGACATTATCTGGAGGTTGCCTCGGTGGAAAGAAACACTCCCAGTATCTCCTATCAGACACTCGCTCTCCTGCCGCAGTCTATTGGTGAGGCACAACAATTATTATGGAAGAGTTGAATCTTTCGTACTTATTGAAGAGAACAAAGGAAACTGAAGGATGTAACAAGGGCTACACAGCAAAACATTCCTCTCAACAGCGATCTCTGAAGCCTAACGCTAATGGCAAAGGAATGAGCATAGTGGTGTGGCTTTACCTGGGAGGTATACACTCACTGGCCACTTTATTAGGTACACCTATCTAGTAGAAGAAGAAGAAGAACTGGTTGATGAATCAACTTTATTTGGCACTAACACACATACACATGCAGTGAATTTCTTTCTTTGCATACCATGACAGCGCAGGCATCAGCTATTGGACAGTGCGCCTGGGGCAGTTGGGGGTTAAGTGCCTTGCTCAAGGGCACTTTGGCAGTGTTGGTGGGCACTGTAGCTGTGGCACCAGTCATTTTTCAATCACCAGCTCACAGCTGGAATGGACCCTCCTGGTGGTGCTGGGAATCGAGCCAGCGACCCTCTGGTGATGGGTTGGTCTCTCTAACTGCTAGGCCAACCTGCCGCCCCAGGTAGGACAAAGGTAGTACCAGGTATTATGCCAGAACAGCCTGAATCCTTCGCAGCATGAATTCAACAGGGTGCCCTTCTGCACACCACTGTTTTAAAGAGCTGTTATTTGAGCATTTGTGACCTTTCTGTTAGCTTGAACAAGTCTACCCATTCTCCTCTGACCTCTCTCATTAACAAGGTGTTTTTGGCCACAGAACTGTCGCTCACTGGATGTTTTTTGTTTGTCGCACCATTCTCTGTAAACTGTAGAGACTGTAGTGGTGAAAATCTCAGGAGGGTTCAGCTGTTTCTGAGACGCTGGAACCACCACGTCTGGCACCAACAATCAACCATGGTCAAAGTCGCTTATATCAGCATCTTGCCTATTCTAATGTTTGGTCGAACAAAAAACTAAACCACTTCACCATGTCTGCATGCTTTACACATTGAGTTGCAGCCACATGATTTGCTGTTTGGAGGAGCAGGCTATTTGCGTTAACGAGCAGGAGTACCTTGGTATTGTTCATTTAAAAAGAAATTCAGGAGACCAGGCTCCAATAGATGGTAAAATGTAAGAATGAATAACTTTGTCATGCTAACAGGCAATGACAGAGACTGGTAAAATCACAAGTCAGTCGGTTGTATCCTTCAAGTACCTGGACGGCCTGTGTGTCCCTATTACTGCTGCCTCTTGAGCCCAGCAAACAGCAGCTCTTGAAGAGAAAGTCATTGGGAGAATCTAAACATGCAGAGACAGACAGCACTGTCATCAGTACTGTATTATGTCTCACATTACTTCTTCACATTCACCCTCATTTGTCAAGGCAATTTGACTCTCAAGCTGACAAGAAGCTGGCTCCACTCCTTAGGCAAACAAAACCATAAAGCATCGACAGAAGCTTTCAATGAAGATTTTGTTGAGAACAATTATCCAAATCATGACCCAAGAACTGCTGTGCTACTTGTCTTGAAAGTAGCTATCATTTTGTGTCTCACAACTGGCTAATACTGTGTAAATGTACCTATTATGAATAAAGTCAAGGATCATAGTTTAGCACAAAGCATTTGAAATGTGAAGTTTGTTGGCTGGCTACCTAGGCTGGTATATACTGGTTTAATTTAAACCTTGACAGGAACAACACGTTTATCTGATCTATTGGAAAACAATTATATAAGTAGCAATAACTACATAAGACGAAGGCCTGGAGTGATGTTTTATTTTCATGATTGAATTCCTCCAAAGAGATTCATTGACGCGAGGGAGAAACTGGAAACAATCAAAGAACTAATTATAGTATTAACGCTCTGTGAATGTGTCAATTTCAAGTTTCATTATTCTGAAATAAAATATGCTGTATTATACCCCTATTGAAAGACTTGAAACACAATCAAATGTCTGTTTGGATTATAATGAGACACAATTATCCCCACATGACACAAAAAAATTGAAAAAACTTGCTCACAGTCAGAATTATCCCAAAATAAGCTAATATGTATGGGCACTGCTGAACTACTGAAATCCACAGAGATTACATGTATATTTGTGGCTGTTGTGGATGATTAAATAATTAATAGGAATAAGATGTTTTTATCTATCATTTCCTTTACAAGATACAGTATTCAAGACATACAAAGGTAAATGAATTGCTTAGTTAGCCCCCAAAACCAGTGTCAGATTTCTAGCTATAGGTAACTGCCAAAATAAAGGAAACACTTGAGTCAATGAGGGATACAAAATATATTGTGCTTATATTGTGCTTCCACAAAGGTGTAGATCCAACCATACTTTAGGGTCATATATGAAAATGTTTTGCAGATCCAGTTGGCTTGAAGAGAGGACTGGGTCACATTTGGCAGGAGCTTCAGTGACAAAGACTGCTCAAGTTGATGAGGTTTCACAAACAGCCGCTAAGGTGATGTTGACCACATTTATCCCATGGGAGTGGAATCTTCCAGGATGACATTGCCTCCATCCGCAGGGCACTGATCATTGACTGGTTTGATGAGCATTATAACAATGCAAACCATGTATCATATACAAAGTCTGAAATTGATCATTTGCACTGATGATGAACAAGTCCATCACAGTCACATTATATCAGAGTTCACTTTGAAAGAGGCTTCAAAAAGCCAGAGCAAGAAATATTATGTATGTGTTAAGTCAGAAATAATTCACCCACCTCCTAGTATTGAGGGGGTCCTGTCTTCCTCCAAGCATGCACTTTTTTTGCATTCATAAAAATGTTTCTTCCAGCAGAGTTTTCATTTCCTTGCACAACTGATAATCTCTTAGATCAAACAGAATATGAAAAAAAAAAGTGTCTCACTGATAGGAAATTCAACAGAACTTGAACTTATAGAAACATAACTGGTATCTAAATTATTTCATTTCAGTTTCATTTATACAAGAAAGTAGCGATAAATTCACTTGTTTCATATGGAAACAAAGAGTTCATCCCGGGTCACGGAAAAGTCATTAATGTGTAGAAGAACAAGTTGACTCTTATCAGTGAAATGACAATGCTGCTTTGTGTAGAAAGAATGAAGTTATGATAGAGGTTAATGTGGAGGCAAATGATAGATTGAATCTAATGAAACTGGGGCCACCCAAGGAGAACCCCCTACTCTATGCATTCCAAACTAGGATAATTATCTTTTTGTGTTGACATAGGCAGTACAGTGTACTGTAATCAGACGTGAGAGGAAAATAAATAACAAGAAAGGAGTGCCTCAATCCTCACAGAACAACAATTACAATCAAACACTTGTTGAGCAGAGATTGTAACCCATGGTTCAGAATATACTGTCAATAACAATGGAGAACGAAAACAGTTTTACTTGGCAAAAATTTCTGCATCATGTTAATAGCAGCCAAGGATGCCTGTGGAAGGACAAAATGAGCCTTAAGCACCTCACCAGGATAAGGTCTCATCTGATTTATCATGTTATTATCTCAGGAACCTTGGAGTAGAGATCGCTCCATAATGAGGCCAGGAAGGAGTAGTTGTTGCAGAGTTGCTTGAGGGAAACGTGTTTGTTTCCAACACCACTGAAAAAGATATGGTTGGTTATTGGCCACAAGAGGAATAGAATCACTTTGGAAGGTCCTTAATAATTTCACAATTTCTGGAAATATTGCACAGAAAAGTTCTGTGCTTCCGGGCGACAAGCCATGATCCTCAATAAAATTCCCACCCCAACTCATATATTAACTTAAGTAATAATAATAATAATGTAACAGTGCTCCACGGTCTAATACCTACTCTCATAGCCAGGTCCTATGAGTGACCATTAGTGGGAACTCCAAGGGGGTGTTTTTGTGGGGTTGAGGGAGGTGCTACTCACTACCTGGCCAGTAGCTGGAGTAATGCACCTCAACAACAACACAGATTTAGTAGTAGGAGTCGGTATGAACATGGAAAAACAGTAATATTGCTGTTACCCAGGGGGTAAGAGAGCAAAAGAGCAGGACAAGAAATCCAAAGAAAGGAGTGATGAAAGAGTGTTTATTTATATTTTACCTATTATTACCTATCTTTGCTACTTTTATTCAGCTCTATTTTGTCTCAGCCTTACCCAACAATGCTTTGGTGATGAACCTTGTTGGCAATGTTATAGTTTTACCCTGTGCATTTTAATGACTGATAACAGATAGACTAACTGCTCCATCAATTAAATGTTAAATGCATTTATTCTGAGCTTGCAGACTCAACAAAATAGTTATCATTAACATAATAATAGTAGCCAAATGATTATGCAGCTATGACTTCTTCTGGTCTGAGGAATAGTACTTGTATCTGTGTCAATGGCACTGCAAAACATAAACATCTGCTCTGTTTGCCTCCAGATGAACTTTGAAATACTTTGGTCCCATTCCCCCGGCAAATCCAGAAGCTTCTTAAGACAACCCCATCTACAGAGCATGGTGACAATACATCATGCCACCCATTTACGTCTTAAAAACAGACAGTTTAATGTAATTTAGCAGGGGTGCCAAATGCAGTAGAGCCGGCCCTGGTATTTGTAGAAAGTACTGGACTGGATACCAGACCTTACCAACTCATCCCTAATTTAAAAGCTAAAGACTGCTAAATTATCATGCAATAAAATAGAATCATGAAATAACAGCAGAACCCGGATCCGACTTGTTGCTCTCTAAAAACTGCTTGGCATGAGTGGATTTTTCTACTGGTCCTCAACCTTTTTGGCTTGTGACCTCTGAATTGAAACAAAAATGACTTTTTGTTTTTAGGAAAATGATTAGAGGACGCATAGAGTCTGAAATTACGTGGGACCTCTCAAGTTCATTTCCAAGCTAAGAACATTCTGAAGACTTGTTTCCAAACCAAGGATTAAATTTGCATCACTTTTAGAATATTCTTAAGCGATTCGGGTCAAAACTTCCCTTACATTCTCCACATGGGACCTGGATCACTGCCTGGATTTAAGTGATGAGTTACCCATTCCCACTTTTCCCTGTTGGAGAGCCCATGGTCTTTAAACCTCATATCCAAGAAGATACTGACAGAAAGAACATACAAGTTTTCATACAGGAAGCCTACAGTATCTATTGGAAACACCTAATTTGCATTTTATTTTTGTGACATTTCATGTTTGCTTAAAATTCGCAGCCAGTTGGATGGAACATATTTATTGAGTCATTCTAGCAAGCATAAATGCATATTTGAGGAGATATTTCACAAACAGTGCCTTAAAATTCTCACATGATTTTGGCATCTGGCAACTTATTTTACCTTGTACACATGATCCTTTCATATTCAATGTGTGATCAACCACAAACCACTGAACTACTGAGTAATCTTACACTGTTACTTTTCTAGAGGTCGTAGGAGATGGCAAGAGTTGTCGAGGAGGTCTTTGGAGATTCAGAAGCTACAGTAAGTTGAAATATATTATGCATCATATGCGTACTTCTCAATTCTCCAGAGGTTTTTTTTAGAGATCAAAGCACTTCCTCTTTCTGAAATAATGAGGTAGAAAAAATATTCTCAAGATATTCTCATCAGACATGTCAGTCTACCACCCTGAATGTACCATCAGCAACCTTCAGCCTAAAGTATCATTAATAGCACTTTGGAGGTAACTAAGTATGGGCCACATGTCAAGCTAGAAGCTTCAATAAAATACAACTGAGATTTGTCACAGACATCTAAAATGGGACAACACCGAGACAATTATTTGAGAGGAATATTACATGGTCAAATAATTTTGCATCCTGAACTCACCTCAAGCATCCACACCGTGGCACCCTCCTTTTCACTCACACACTCACAGGGTTACCATGGAAACAAGGAGTCTACTGTTCTAGCCTTCTTCCAAAGTGCTGCAGCCCTACAGCAGACAAAACCCGTCCCTGTTACAGCACTCCAAGAATGCGGTATTGTCTAAACCAGCTACAGACAAGTTGATGTTTCTGCAGACTCTTTCACTGAATGTTTCTGGAATAATAACTGACATATAAAATCCTTGAATATCAATTACATAATGATGTCCCAAAAGAAATTGTTTATATTCCCCAGAATTCATGAAACCCTCCAAAACTAGGCTACGCCAATGGTGTTTAATCCTTTGATGTTTGAAAGAACCACACAGTGGGATTATTAACAGGGTATTACTCTGTTAAAACCAGCTCTAAGGGGTAGCAGATTTTCTATAATAGCATGAGTCTTAGTCTTGGAACAAACCATTGATAACAAAACCAACTTACAATTATATTTATGCTACCAAAGAGCTGTTGCAATCCAGCATATTCTTCTGTTATACAGCATGCTAAACAACGCCTTATCCAGTCCTTCAAGGAAGAGGTTGATAGACGGGGAAAATAGATCCAATTAGGGAAAAGAAGGCAAAAGGCCAGATGTTTGTATCACACAGGCTTCTATTTTTAATACATTGTCTGAAATGCATTTTGTTTTTACCTTGATTTTGCTGGTTACGAAATCCAAATGAAAGTGAAAGAAGTCTTTTATTTTAAGCCTCACTGCTACAAAAACTACAAAATTTGAAAGGTTGTGTAGACTTTTGGTATCAACCGCATATAAACAATAACACATGTACTGAACATGACCTTCTAAAGAAACTGCATCTGAGAATTATGGCTTACAAACGTACTTCCAGGCAACAACCACTAAGCAATTTGACATTGATTAGTCATTTAAAAGACGTCTAAAAGGCTAAAATTAGGGTTTAAAAGTAAAAGTTTAGAAGACGTAAATTAAAGCATTATCTTGTACATATGGACTTCTCTGGTGCATATTTCTGATATTTACAGTTTATGTATGTATGTTTAAATGTATGTACTGCTTTGTCTAAAACTGCACAGCCAAAAAAATCCTGGGCGTAACGTTGAAATCAATAGTGCTCAGTGAAGTAGTTTGTTCAGGATATTACAGCCACAACATTTCACTTGTCCCAGGGTTTTCAATTACATTTTTAAATTTAACTGTCTAGTTGGTTCCCATATCTTCTGCAGTAGACTAACTGAGAGCTTATTAATAGAGGGGAAACATACTCTGAACCGTGACACACTTAGGTAACACTCCACTTTATACCATATTTGTAACACCTGATGAAGAGCTTTGTAACTGGTACAAGACACATTTATGAATGCTGTAACAATATTTATGTCAGCTTTTATTAGGTGTTAATGTAACACTGTCACTGATGACATAACAAAATCAATCCACCAGAATCGGAATCACTTTTGTTTACAACTACAATAAATGTAAAGGAATTTTTCTTCATGATGTTAGTGCGAGTCTGTCTGACAGCTGCCATTCACTGCATAGTTCAAGGTACATTTTAATATATCTTCTGAACCTGCACTGGTGAAAAGGTTGCTTGATCTAACCGCTGACCAACAGCAGAGAGTCCTCGGATCTATGAAACATTTGCATGGGTGCTAATCATTTTGTGCTTGTAAAAATGGAAGACTAATCTGTTGACCAGGCGCTCAAGCATATTGCATGTCTGGAATGTGAAAGGAAGGAAGGCACTTTTTTCCTGATTAATATATATTTTGAGATGTATCAGTTGTAAAGTGCAAAAATGGATGAAGAGATTAACCAAATCACTCTGTGTGTGTGATTTACTAGGCCAGAAAGTGCTGTTTGTCACACATTATTTAAAGCCTAGAGAAGGCATGTCTTAACTTTCAATTCTTTGCCAGATTAGCCTATAGTTGTGTACTGCATCCTCTGCAACATTGCATTGCACAGAGGAATGCCTTGATGAAAGAGAATGTACAGGAGGACAGGAAACAGGACAATGAATATACAGAGGAAGACATCCAGCTCAGGGATGGAAAGCATACAAGAGGGGGTGTGATTCAGAATTTCTCATGACCATTTTGTTTTGACTATGACACAAAATAAAAACTAAAAAGAAAAAACTTTCATTTTATCCTCACAATACAAATGTGGTCTAAGCTTTTGAAGTTTCATATTTAACTAAACGATAAATGTAGATGTTGCCAATTTTTCATTACGCAAGCCAGTGTTAAAGAAACTTAGTGGCTTGACAGTTTATAAATTATTCTACAACCCTACTTTAAGTTATTTTAAGCCTAATTATATACAACACATGTTTACCACTTCAGTCAATGAAACTGAGTACATTCCATAGCTGTTTATTATTTTGCCAACTATCATTACATTAGTCATGAAATAGCTTGAGAATTATTTTTCAGAAGGAAAAAAAACAGCATAACAAAAGACTAGGAAGAGAAAGAAAGGCAGACTTCCTTTGGTCTACTAACACATTAGGTACGATATTATAGTATTTTTAATTCACCTGCATATTTTCCCAGTTTTTTTCCTTCCACCTGAGGCCATGTTTCACACATAACAAGAACAAAAGCCTGCAAAACTATGCTTGATTAATGATGGATGGTCATTACAAGGCAAACTACTCAATTAAAATGTTTACTCACCAAATGAATCACATTTTCCCATGCATTTGATTTATCCATCAAGCCTGACTAATAATGCTACTAAAAGAACACACACAAATAATAGGATAGATTTATTTCCCAAAGATCATTCATAAACCTTACCGCTGCATTATAGAGAGCTAAAATGTAACCTGTAGGCATGGGCAAGGGAGAAGGGGAGAAAGGTCCTCCTCAATATTTGGAGGTGAGTGATTGTCATCTGTTACCATTTTTCTGCCTTTACAAACATAATGTTATTTGTTTCATCATTAGCACAAACAATAAAGCCCAATCTCCCCAACTGGTATGGTAAAATGCATGGCATTCACTTTTGACCAATTAAAAGTGAGATGCTCAGTGACGAGATTGTTATTGATAAAACAACATGGATGAACGACACAAGAGTTAGGAAAGCATTAGCTTTAGACAAAGGTGGCCCACAGTATTCAACAATTACAACTATCCATTTCAAAACACATGGAAAAATGCTAAACTGTGACAAAAGTATCATTGACCTGACATCTTAGTTCACTAATGTTGGTGTAGTAACAACACACTAGCGCACTGAATACCTGTCACTGATAACTGTGGCAAAATGGGTTTCGCTAGCTAACTGTAGGTTGACTAAAAACAATTTCAAAATAATAGCTGTTGGAATAAATCATGTGAGGGAAAAAACATTTCAGTCAGAAATATTATAAACCGTTGATGCTTGCTTGTGATTCAGGTGAATAAATGTGCAAATATGCTTTTTGGTGGAAAATATGAAAACAAAACCTTATATCATCTTTTTAAGCTGTATCATCATTATACCATGACTATACTATGACCATGAATCATAATTCATATACATAACCAATATACACTTCTTTTATAGCATGTAATATCTGAAACATCATTATTAAAAAATGTCAAAATTCATACTGAAATATCTAATGCCTTTCTCACGTCCCTTTTCCCTAGCTACCTCTTGCATTGCCTGTGGCATCTTCTCTTCTTTGTTGGGGAAGGGTCAGGGTTAGGCTTCTTTTTGACAGTTTTACTGCTAAATGATTACTTTGCTTTCCTTTTTTGCATAACCTTTGTGTTTGCATTGGGGTATAATACCTACTTTTTCAAGTGGCATTATAGATTAGCTCATGTTCACACTGTTGGAGCGCCCACAACATTGGCTTACTCATTCCATAATCCCATATTGACTGTAAGGCGTTTTGGATAAAACAATAACATATGCTATTCATAAAAGGCTTCAGTCAGACCTGCTAAAGTTGGTTTAAATGCACATGCCCCATTCTGCCTCCAGCACCCACCCCTATACCCGTTCTCAACAGTGATCAGACCTACTCACTTCCATTATGCTTACATTACACTGACACTCTGATTTAGGCTTACATTCAGCATCTTAGCCAACAGCCAAATCATTTCCATGGCCACCATCAATCTCAATAACAATGGGCTTTGTACCAGCAGTCAAAGACTAATGGAACAACTCAACCTGTGGACTTGAAACAGCCCATTCAGCATTTAGAAAACCACATTGTATCAGCAAACAATGGCCTCAATTATGAAAATAAATAAATAAATAAATACACCAGGACCTGTGGACAGTGCATGGCTACCCAATTCAGCTATGATAACAGCACCATCATATGATAAATTAAAGCACCGATCTTAGTTATGAGATAGATTTCCATAATTCGGGCCCCAATTTCTGTCTTTCTCTCCAGCCAGAGCCAATGGCTGCTCTTTTCAGTTGCTACTGAAGTTGTCTTTGAAGCTTGGCATAAACCCCAACCAGGAATCCCTATAGCTCTCTGAAGTAAACTGGTCATGGATTGGGCTACAAATACACAGCACCCAACATCCACAGGGCATACCCTAGCTTTCCAGTTTCACTGTTCAGCCTTTGCTGCAAGATGCTGCAACCCGAGTGATGAAGAACAAGACTGTGGGGTAAATGAGGCAGAACCTGCATTGTTCAATATGTGTCCTGACTCAGTGGCCCAGTTTTCCTTGTTACGACTGTGTTTTTTTTAATGTATTTATTTAAAGTTACATTATGGAACTTTAGTCTTTGGCGGCCCCAAGTTGCAGTGAGAGGTAACTGTTTAATCCACGTTTCTGTAACAATAGCCAAGGCACTAGCTCACCCACTGCTGTTTCGGTGCTGTGTGTGTTCGGCTCGTAAATTTAGATTTGTTTTTCCGCCAGTGTACCTATCAACTCCAACTTCAATGGAGTGAATGGAGCAAATCTACAGAGGCTCCATGAAGGGGGATGGGTCAGTCTTCTCCGTCACAGCCCCACTTCATGAACTAGACTGCACTTGTATTTTTACATAAAAAACTACATAATGCAGATTTAATTTGTCTTCCCTTGTAACACTGAGATTTGCTTCCGATGAAAATTGTACTACATATAAAAGTATTCTTGTTCTTACTATCACTATTATTTGTCGTAAGGATTCACATTTTCCAAGCCAGACTTCACAGATTTCATGCATACGTGTGTTAATGACAATTATTGCTCAGAAAATGTTCCAAAAAATGTGTGTGTTTAAAAACACATGCCTCTGATGCTTCCAGTGTGTTTCTGGCTTCACAGCTGAATGCCATGGCAATAAACTAAGCTAGGTAGCAGTAAAGACAAAAATGATGTCATTAAGTGACACTTTTGGTACAGCTCCAATAAATAAGAGATCAGCTTTATGGACACTTGGAGTAGCTGGGGATATGGATGCATTTTCCAGTACAGAAATGCCAGTGCTACAGTGAAATAAAGCTCATTTGTGGGCACTCATGTGATACCCACTATTTATTTATTTATTTATTTATTATTCTCCCGGGTGCCTGCAAGTCCTGGAAAAGTCATAAAATGTCTTAAATCGTTGAGGCCTTAAATGGTCTAAATATAGCATTTTAAGCCAGAAATTCAGCATTACAGGTGTTAAAAGTTTTTTTGGTGTGCTGTTCTTCCATTGAGAAATTAGTCTTGTCATGCAGACTATATTGTTTTCATTTTCCTGTTTTTAAATGTGGAATGGGTTTTATATTCATTCTAACTGGCATTTTCAAAAAGGTCTTAAAAACTCCTAAATTTAAGACAGCCTGTTCTCTCCACAAATTTTGGACTCTTCAACATAACTTCAGCTAGAGACTCCATTCAAACTTTAAAATGTTCAAGTACTTGAGGAAGTGTGTGGATCTATTCAAATTTTGATTATCTTGAAATACTTTTTAAATAAATACTTAACTTTCCTTTTTAATTTTCTTTCCCGTAGATATGAAGGGTGGAATGTGCAGAAATGCTAGATCATTAGCTGGCAATGCAACCATTCACTGTAGCTGGACCTATTAAATTCATGTTAGTCAATGTACTAGACTTCTATTACTACTACTCCTCCAAGTTCTCCTACTCCAAATAATCCTCTTACTCCTGCTTATTCGTGCTCTTAAAGGTATAGGTTTATTGCATTGACAGAATACTACTATTTTTACTTTTCTGCTTCAATTCAAAGTTTTATGTTCCATTTTTCCTGTATTCTTCTGTGTATTTATAATCAAGTGATTCTTTCGCTAAGATTGCTAAAGCAACACATTTTCTCCCACACACAGAAAATGTAGTTTCCTGTAAAATAAATGCGTTGACAAATTCAGCCTCCTATGTAGTGAAGCAAAGCAACTCCAGACAGTATTGACTGAAGACATCACAGATTAGACTCTCTATGGGTTCTGGCTTTGGGAGCCTTGCTCATGTTCCCATATTGATTGATCCACGTACTGTAAGGTCATACAAGTAACATGTAAATTGTATATAGGGTAGGGTTTGCCATATTACTGACTATCTAGAGTTTTTTTTTATCGCTGAAGCAAAGTAAACATCTACCCATGGGTCTGCACTACCTGCACTTCTACAAGTTTCAGAGCATTTTTTGTGTGCAACAGAGGGGCTTGTCTGTGAGTGTATTGCACAGAGTGTGTGAAAACTGGGTCAGAATGAGGCAAAAGACATGGAGGTGGAAAATGTGCACCAATGCTTATTAAAGCATGTTAGCCCCCTGGATTGATTGAACTATACAGGATATCTAACTTCAGGCAGAGAACATTTGCATTTTGAGATTTTTAGATATACAGATATTTTGGTAAGCTCTCAGTGAATTGCAGTTGACTAGATGAAGATGAAACAGCCCTATGACCAATGCAAATCCAGAGATTATTAACACCATTAGATATAATAGGTATACAACTCTTCATTCACATCGCCTCACCATGGCTTTTACGAATAAATTCTCAATTTATCGTGAGAAGAGGCAGATAAAAATTTGATTTCCATGGCATAAAGGTTAGCATACCCTTTGATTTTCTTAACACCATTTCAAACTGTGACTTGTACAGTGCAATAAGCTGGCTGCGAGGAGGAAAGAGTGAGAGAACATGAACGTGTCTGGTTTAACAATGTACCATATAGACGTGTCTACATATCCTGTTATCGTATACACGGGAGGAAATTGCTCTTATAGAATATTCTCCGTATGTTCGTCTCTCCCCTTTTCTTCATTGTTGTGAGATGATGTCACCTTGACATGAAAGTAGAAACATCTTGCATTCACCCTGCCGTTCCATCTTCAGGCTGACCTGTGGGTCGCAGGGAATTCTCAACGGGGATGGACTTGCAGCACAGCATCTACCTTTATCTAATTATACAACAGCTTCAGGGGAGGGAGCTCCAGCCCTACGATCCCCTCACGGTGCCTAATATCCTATTCCTTTTCATATTGAATCCTTTTGTTCAAAGCAGCCCTTTAATGCTTGCTGCACTAACATCACCCCAAAACAGGGAAGAGCTTCAAGCAGGAGCTTCAAGCAGGAAAAGGGGAATGGTTAGCTTCTCCAATCACATCTATTGAAGGATGTGTCAGAAAAATTGCATCATCATCATTGCATTATTACGTCTTTCTCAAGTTTTCCTGTGCGAGGCCCCGTGTGGATGAGAACTTCAGATGAAATGCAGGATATGTATGTGTGTGTGTGTGTGTGAGAGAGAGAGAGAGAGAAACGCAAGTTTTTGATCTCTTTGATCTTTATCTACAAGACCAGTTAGATTTATATCAGAATATCAGAATTTGCTTTATGCATGTTATTACCACAGTGAGTAATGATGCATATTCAAGCCACAGGACGGTTTGATGTCTATAGAAAGGCTTAGAATTATGTCTCCATGTGCTGTCTTCCATGAAAGGAGAAGGTGTGGGAATCATGATTACCATTACAGTACTGTATGTTAACAGACAAAGCAGAGCTCACTAAAAATTGGTGTTTGTGTCCAAAGAATTCTACCTGATGACATCATAGCTGTGACATCATACATCAGCTTCTGTGAGGACAGCTGTGTACCGTCTTGCACCAGGGTGAGTTATAACAGTGACAAACCCTGGTTCACAGCAAAACTCAGACAGCTACGTTTGGAAAAGGAGAAGGCGTTTAGGAGTGGAGACAAGGACAGGTTCAAGGAGTCCAAGTATAGGTTTAGCAAGGCGGTGAGAGAAGCTAAACAACTGTACGCTGAGAGACTAAAACACC
>OOFE01048913.1:0-10469 GCA_900323365.1 Monocentris japonica
TGCAGAGTCAATAGCTACAGACCTCCAAACTTGTGTGGCCTTCAGATTAGCTCAAGAACAGTGCGTAGAGAGCTTCATGGAATGGGTTTCCATGGCCGAGCAGCTGCATCCAAGCCTTACATCACCAAGTGCAATGCAAAGCGTCGGATGCAGTGGTGTACAGCACGCCGCCACTGGACTCTAGAGCAGTGGAGATGTGTTCTCTGGAGTGACAAATCACGCTTCTCGGTCTGGCAATCCGATGGACGAGTCTGGGTTTGGCGGTTGCCAGGAGAACGGTACTTGCCTGACTGCATTGTGCCAAGTGTAAAGTTTGGTGGAGGGGGGATTATGGTGTGGGGTTGTTTTTCAGGGGTTGGGCTTGGCCCCTTAGTTCCAGTGAAAGGAACTCTTAATGCTTCAGCATACCAAGACATTTTGGACAATTTCATGCTCCCAACTTTGTGGGAACAGTTTGGGGATGGCCCCTTCCTGTTCCAACATGACGGCGCACCAGTGCACAAAGCAAGGTCCATAAAGACATGGATGAGCGAGTTTGGTGTGGAGGAACTTGACTGGGATGTCATTAAATTTCATGTGTGTGTAAAGGCAGATGTCCCAATACTTTTGGCAATATAGTGTCGCTCACCGACGTGTGGACAGCTGTCACATGTTCGGCACATTCCCTTTAGCCTCTAGGGGTCAGTGGAGGACCATAAATGCAAACTAATTACTGTCATTGATCTAAGCTATTTACTTTAAGTTATTGTTATGTGCATTTATAGTTAAGATATGTGTCTGTTTTGTGCATTTTATTATCTACCTACAGAACCACTGAAGAACCAGTAACGGCAATGTGTGCTTGGCCAAATAAATTGTTGAAACCAAGAAGACATATGAGTGATTCTGACCAATCACCTGAAGCAGGCTCACTATTCTAAACCAGCAATAAACTTAATAGAGCAAGATAAGCCATAGTCAGCTATCCTTCCCAATAGCCACCATAGAGCCACAATTTTGTTTTGCCTTTGGAAAGGCAGGAAGTGAAATTGTCCCTTTAGTATAAAAGGCTGCCTAAATGTTTGGCACACCTTTTTAATGGTGGACGCCTCTGCAGCCAGAATATGCGGAAGGCAACAGAAAAGGTAATCTAACCAAATTCGATTAACAACTAAGAGGACCTGGTCTGTGTATTTTTTGGTCATTCTATTTTCCTTTCAGAAACAGAAATAAAAAAATGAAAAATGAAAGGTTCTTTGATTTTCATTTTTCGTTTTCATGGTTAAAAAAAACAGCTGGTGCAAAATTTAGAAATGACTTGAATTTTCATTTTTTCCTTGTAAAACAAAACAAAATCGTGAGAAAATGGAAAAAAAGTCATTCTTCATACTCTGAAACCAGAAGTTGTCATTGACAAGGTCGTGGAGAGTGCTATAATCCAATTAATTCAGAGAGTGGGTGAATTGCTGTAAACTTTCATTACAAAGACGCCATATTCAGATATCACATGGCAGATTGGGGGGAGGGTCTGGGTGAGATGTATATGGAGTGAATATGATGCCAATACAATTTACAAATGTTTTTAGTGAGTCACAAATGTGAATGAAGTTTTGTGCACAGCAAAACACGTTTTTTCCGAGTCACAAATTTGTGCACAGCAAAAAATATTTGCACGTATTCCACAAGTACAAATCCTGTCTTGTGAGTCTTGAATATGCATTTGTCAATATGCATGCACATGTGCATCTCAAGTTGTGGGGACACAAAACTTCAAATGGATTTGGCACTATATTTCCATGTATGACGAGGAAAAAAATCCAGACGTGTATGCTGCTTGTTAATCCCGGCTCGATGACGCGGAGGCACCTTCATCCCATCCCTTGCACATATTTCCCACTTGCACCTTATTGCACACATCTCTTGTCTTGTTACATGTTTTGTCTTTTTTTTTAAATAATTTATTATGTGAATTTTAGATTTTAGATTTTTCCTTCTTATATTTTTGACTTGTTTTTCTTCTGTTAAATGTTGCACCATCAGATCAAAGCAAATTCCTTGTATGTGTAAACTTACTTGGCAATAAACCCCCATTCTGATTCTGATTCTGATTCTGATTAATTTGATGAAAAGGGTCACATTTGACAGTCTCTGTCTCAGTCTCCCTCTGGCGGCTGTCAAATGTGACCCTGGCTGTCTTTCACAATGTCCAGGGACTCACTTTAAAAACATTTTTAAGCTGAAGCAAGCTGTGACATAGTCGAGTCAGAGGGTCTTGAAAACAGGAGGCAGACTCAGGACCATAAATCATCACCATTGAAAAATGGTGATGATTTATGGTCAGGTGCAGGTGAGTACACGTGTAAACTCAAAAAAATAAAATCAAGGAGACAAAAAGTAAAGGTACCGGTACATAGACAGCAACTTAGTTGACTACCCCCTGTAACCTTTTCTAGTTATTATTATTATTATTATTATTATTATTATGTAGCCAGCCACACTGTGGCTGTAGTGCCCTGTTAGAGTCAGTAGGCATAGTGTTAGGCACACTAGGCACACACTCTCTTCTTTCATTGCTGGCTGAGAGTGGTAGCAGAATCTCATGCTCTAGTCATGTGATTAGACTGAGTATAAGAGGGAGATCTGAACTCCGCCTCTTCCTCTTCTGTTAGGCCATGGTGAGCTGAGCACATGATGCTCACCTAGAGGTAGACAAAGGCCTACCAATTTGATTGACTGCTATGACCTGCAGCCCTGCCCGGATTGTTTGTTTTTCTATTTATGATTTCCTTTTACATTTTAATAATCCAACCATCATAAACTGACTGGAAGAAACCCAAGGAGACACGAGAGCTGGTCGCTCCAGGTGAAGCCAAACCTTGGGTTGGCCTTCCCCAGACTGGTGAGCTCTGCAGCCAGCATTCTTCCTTTTGTCACTGCTACCCACATCTTACAATTAACACCTTTTGTTAGATTGTCCGGAAGGCTTTTCGTAACAGTGCCCCAAAGGTGACACCAGGATGAATTGTGAATGAATTTTATCTCAAAAATTGAAATTTTGGCAAATTCTCAAACTTTTCACAACTTTAGATGTGTAGTAATTTGTATATCATGCCAAAATCTACAGCTCTTGAAGGCTGAATGGCTTTTGTTCATCTACATCAATATCTGTTCTTCAAGTGTTTCTCTATCAATTCATCATACATTTTTTGTTGAAAAACTAAAGGGTTATGGCACAATATGTCCCAGGTGGGTGTGATTTTGGGAATTCTAGCAATAAAAACTACCAATATACAAAATCGTACAACCAACTAGATTTGCATGACCATCATTCAGGTTGCCATTTTGACAAAATATGTTCAATACACAATACCAGGGACCCTTCAAAAAGCACCAAATTATGAAACTGTGCACCCATAAAGTCATACTATCAAAAAACATTGAACCACTCAGCTTGCTCAATAAATTTGTGACCTGTCAATGGTGACAAAGGTTGTAAGAGTCCTGGGTTTGTTGGGTTTGAAATTTTGTAACTTTTAAACTATTTGTGGGTGGGCTGGTTGGACTCAGAGGGAATATCAGGAGTGCAGTGTTGTGTTTCACTGAGACATGGCTGCAGGATCATATCCCCAACTCGAATTCAAGCATCGATGGCTTCCAGACTGTATGGGCCAACAGAGACACCAGAGTGATTGGTAAGCGGAAAGGAGGGGGGCTTTCCATTCTCGTTAACAACAGATGGTGTCATCCTGCACATATTACAGTTAAGGAACGTTCCTGTAGCCTGGACATGGAACTGTTAGCTGTTAGCCTGCGCCCCTACTATTTACCAAGAGAGTTCACAGCTGCCATTGTCGTTACTGTTTACATTCCACCATCCATGGCCACAGCGCGTGACATCCACTCTGTGACTACCAGGCTCCAGACACAACACCCCAGTGCCTTCATGGTGATCTCTGGGGATTTCAACCATATAGGACCTAAACCAAGAAAGTGCTGATACCCTGGATACCAATATAATTTTCAAGACTGTGGAGTGGAAAAATCTAAAGCCAGATTGAAAGGGATCAAATAGGTTGTTTTTTGACAAAAAATCCATAAGTTGACTGGCTACCGTTCGTTCAAGTATTTTGGAGAGGAACGGCAGATTTGAGATTGGTCTATAGTTCTGAAGTACTTTCTGAAAAACTTTTGGTTTTTTCAATAATGGCTTGATCACGGCTGTTTTCACGGCAGAGAATGGAGAATGGAAGGTCCTAGGATGGGGAAAAGTTCTTTAAGCAATTTAGCAGGCAGAGGGTCAAGCACGCAGGTCATAGGTTTAGACGACAGAATTAACTTGGTGAGAGTGTCTAAGGAAACTGAATCAAACTGTGAGAAAAGACATTCAGCCTGGGAAACACAGAGTGAACTTTTCAGGGGTGAGATGGCACCACCAGTGGAGAGTACACTGGTGATCTCATCTCTAATCAGCATGATTTTATGAGTAAAAAAAGACATGAAATCATTCAGAGAAAACAGAGAGCTATCAGAGGGGGAGGGATTCAGTGTTAGCTTAGCAGCAGTGTCAAATAGAAACTTTGGGTTGTTTTGCACTGATTTGGCTAGAGAAGTGTGCAGTTTTGGCTGAATGTGCGTTTATAATTTAGCAAGCTATCATTCCAGGCAAGCTGGAAGACTGAGTTTGGTCAATCGCCATTTACGCTCTAGTTTTCTATAGACTTGTTTAAGTGCACGAGTGTCATTAGTAAACCACTAGTTAGTTCATTGGTGAAATTGTCAAGTGAACCAACATGATCAGAGAGTGGTGCGAGAAAACTGGGCAATTTTTCAGATAGTAATGAGGCCATGGAAGCATTAATACAACGGCTGATATATGTAGCTTCACACTTTTGATGTGGGCAGAGCAATTCAATCTCGAATTTAATTAGATAGTGATCAGACAGGGCAGGCACATAAGAGGAGACCACTAAAGCAGATACGGGAATGCCACGGGCCAAAACTAGGTCAAGGGTGTTGCTGCCATGGTGGGTTGGTTCATTAACGAATTGAGTGAGGCCACAAGTATCAATAAGAGACCGGTTTCCCTTCTACCCTTCCTATCCAAAACTCTTGAATGTGCTGTCTTTAATTAACTGTCCTTGTACCTCCACCAGTCCGGGTTCAGGGTCACTCGACCGAGACAGCCCTCCTTGCAGTGACAGTCGCTCCATGCCACTAGAGCAAACGCTCTATCCTCTGTCCTGATACTCCTGGACCTGTCCGCAGCGTTCGACACGGTGAACCACCAGATCCTCCACTCCACCCTTGTGGGGATGGGTGTCTCAGGCTTTGCACTCTCCCTGTTTGCATCCTACCTGACGGGTCGCTCCTACCAGGTGGCGCTGAGAGGGTCTGTGTCGGAACCACGAAGGCTGACTACTGGGGTTCCGCAAGGTTCAGTTCTGGGTCCTCTTCTTTTTTCCCTCTACACAACATCTTTCGGTTCTGTTATCCACTCCATTGCTGCGTGCCTGGCGGACATCTTGGAGTGGATGTCGATGCACCACCTGAAGCTCAACCTGGACAAGACTGAGCTGGTGTTCCTCCCGGGGAAGGGTTGTCCCCACCGAGACCTGGCCATCACCATGCTGTGGTGACGTCAAATCAGACTGCAAGGAATCTGGGTGTGACTCTGGACGACCAACTGTCGTTCTCGGCAAACATTGCATCAGTGACACGCTCCTGCAGATTCCTACTCTACAACATCAGGAGGATTCGCCCCTTCCTCACTGACAAGACGGCACAGGTGCTCATCCAGGCTCTTGTCATCTCCCGCCTGGACTACTGCAACTCCCTCCTTGCTGGTGCCTCAGCATCTGCCATCAGACCTCTGGAGCTTGTTCAGAAAGCTGCAGCTCATCTGGTGTTCAACTGCCCCAAGTTCACCCACACAACTACCCTTCTCTGTTCTCTACACTGGCTCCCTGTAGCAGCTCGCATCCAGTTCAAGACCCTGGTGTTAGCCTATAGGGCAGTGCAAGGAACAACTCCTTCTTACCTGCCCTGCCTGACCACTTCGCTCTGCCCGCCCGACCACTTCGCTCTGCCTCGAGGTGACTGGTTGCCCCGTCACTCAGAGGTAGTTCTTTAGCGTATTTCCCCATATTACAAGAGTGGAGACAAATCAGACCCTAATAATTATCGAGGCATATGTGTGAGCAGTAACCTGGAGAAGTTATTTAGCAGCATTTTAAACAACAGAATTAGTAACTTCCTTAACACACACAATGTCCTAAGTAAAAATCAAATTGGCTTCCTCCCAAAACATCGAACAACTGACCACATCTACCCTGCACACCCTCATCAGGAAACATGTGCACCAAACAAGGAAAAATCTTTGCTTGCTTTGCTTTTCAAAAAAGCAAGGTCTGTACTACAGACTTCTACAATGTGGTATAGGTGGAAAAGTCTATAATGTGATTAAATCAATGTATTCTGAAAACAAATGTGCAGTCAAAAGTAGAAAAACATAGTGATTTCTTCACTCGGTGTCCATCAGGGCTGTAATTTGAGTCCAACATTGTTTAATATTTCTATAAATGATTTAGCGGTGCAGTTGGACCAGTCTACAGCCCCTGGCCTCTTTATCCTAGATGAAGTGAAGTGAAATGTCTGTTCTATGCAGATGACTTGGTGCTGCTGTTCCCCACACATCAGGGGCTCCAGCCGTGGACACCAGAGCTGCCAGTCTTCCAGGACGCAAACCAGCTCCAACCCGACTGGCCAGCTCTTCCAGGTCTGCCCCGGCTGCATCCTCTGGGAACAGGGGCATTTGTGGGACATTTGCTGAAAACCGGGACATTTGAGTATTTCAGTTTCCTACACAACCGCTTCAGTGTCCGGATACTAATGATAATTCGGCGCTGCTGCGCCAAAGGACCCAAAGATTTCCTTGTTAGTAAACCCTATCCTAAAGTATGATTTAACTAAATCATCCACATCCATTTTAACAATGAAGCTGCTGCTTGCATTAGGCTACTCTTTACTTTATTCTCATCATATTATGACATTATTCACACAATATTATGACTTTTATTCTCAAAATATTACGACTTTAATCTCATATTAGGACTTTATTCTCATATTAGGCCTTTATTCTCGAAATTTTAGATTACGTATTTTTAAACAGCTGTGTCGTAGTATCAGATGATGAATGCCAATCGTTCAGAAATTGGATGCGTGGCGATTTGCATAGGTACATGCCCTGTTCAACACCATAAAAGGTGTGCAGACTGAAGTGTCGTGTGCACGTACACCATAGCAAAAAGAGGACCTTTGCAGAGTCTGAACTGAAGTGTTGCGCTCATGTCTGCATGAAAAAAAAAAACATCGTAATTTCCAGAAGCAGCGGAGTCACAGGAGCTGATAAAAGTAAAGCATGGCAAGACATTATTAATGCTGTCAATGCTGTTTCAGCAGAAACACGCAATGTTGTTGAGGTGAAAAAGAAATGGTTCAACATGAAATTAGAGCATATTATTAGCCACAGGAGGACGGCAGCACACTGTGGCACTATCCAACATGAATCAGAGGATCAGCTCACCTCACTGCCAGGTGTCCAGTCGGCATTGGAGTTGGACACAGCTCAAATCCAGCCTGCATCAGATGGGAAGACTATATAATTCTATTTGTAAGGCGTCCAGTCCATGTGATCAACTCATTACAAGTTTGATAATCTTGTATTGTTATGAATATGGACAATTCTGCAAATACGCCATTGCAGCCTATTAGATATTTTTTTCTGCAAGGCCAATGAAACATTTTGTTGTTATTGAGGTTTGTAATTGATTTAGCATAAAGAATATGGCATTCTAAGTGCCTTCCTACATGTTTCCAAACACTCGTAGGTTTTGATCGTACCAACGAACAAATTCAGATATGAACAAAATGATGAATGAGACTGTGTTTGTAGAAACATTTGTATGAACGCTTTACGATCAAATCTGATCTCACGCATGTTTCATGAATGAGGCCTATTGTGTGCCACCAGATTTGGAGGGAAATTTGCTGGATTGCTTTATGGCACAAAACAGAGGGCGCTGTTCTTCCAGCGCAAACGGAGCTAAAGCTAAAGAGTTTCTGGCAACGACAGATGGTGGAAGGAGAAAAAGGAAGATGGAGAAATCACTTCCAACATGCTGAGCCTTTTTAGTAACGACAGACTCCAGGGAGGGGGCCGGAGGCAATAGGGTTTATGGGAAATGTAGTCTTAATTTGGAGAAACACTTGCTCTAACAATACCACTGTGTGAGAGAGAGGCTACCAGTCATCTCCACCATGGTCTCATTGGTTTACAGTCATTATACCAAGGTAGTTTGAGTAATTTAACGATGCTAATGTTTAGAATGCTTCACTCAGTACCTTTTAAAACATACTAGGGCTCTTGTTATATCGGGACCCAAACTGAGTAAAAGTTGTCTCCAGGCTCATTAAAACTACTGATACTGTTATGTGGAGACCCACCAGTCTCCGGTGTAGCTGATCTCAAGAGGCAGGAATTGTCATTTTTCCGACCGAAGGAACTATCCATGGATTTAGTACTATTGGTACTTAGTCCCAGGAACTTTGACCTTTCCGACCAGGGGAACTGGCCCTGAAAAGGTTCCTCTGGTAGCGAGGTAGTGATTTTTGGGGGACCAGGAATCATTGGGGTGGAGTTGCAGTACTGAACAATGCTAATTGGTTAATACAAGCTACAAAAATCAATTTTAAATACAGGCTTACATACCGGCTTGTTCAATCTCTGCTTCAACTTCAGCGCGTCGCGTTTCCAAAAGCGATTCTAATATGTTCATACCAAAGCAGTGTTGGAAAAAACTGAAGAATTCTAAGTTTCACTTTCATTTTCACAACAGGAGGCTCTGTTGGATTGAGGTGCAGTGCTACTGGTCTACTGGTCCACTGGTCTGTCTCAGACAAGCGATGTGTCTGCGGTGTGTTTACAAGCAACAGCTGAGTGAACGCCGGCGAGATTAGTCTCCAGCATGACATAACGAGATGCATCTCAGGCACAGCGTTAGAGATTGATAATATTCATGTCACTACCATAACGCTCACTGTTTGAGTCTCCAAAATCAGCCTGATTTTAGCCAAACCCCTACAAATGCACCCAGGAAACCAGACGACATCACTGTCCATCATAGCCACATGGGGAGTAGGTTGGTAAGTAATTGTGCTCCAAAGTCTGAAAATCAGTGTGTGACATTAAGGTTTCATTGCCGAACATTTATTTTTTCATATTTTGTAAAAACATTGGATTTTAGGCAAACATAGTATGTTTTATAGTAGGAGCATCTGTCTAAATCCATGATCACTAGCCTTCTGGATGTATGCCAAAATGCTAGCTAGTAACGGTCACTACTGTAATGGTCACTAACATAATGGTCACTACCATAACAAATTACATTGCTTTGGTAGTGATCTGGTTTTTATGGTTGATGGTTATTCATTAATTAAATTAATGTTATAGCTTTTATAACTTTAAGCAACCCAACAATGTTGGGTTATGCCTTGTTGAACTCAACAAAGAGGAATGGAAGGATGAAGTTAAAAGGGAAATGTGTTCAAATTTCCTCACTGTAATTTCACTAGCATCTAGGTTCTGCTAAGAGATTTTACTGAGCAAGTTCTAAAACAGCATGACTGAAAAGAAAAACTCTCACATCCTCTTCCTCTGTTAAATGTCATCAGTCTGTGATGTTCAGTTCAATTCAGGAGTTATTTTGTGATGAAGTGTTGAAATATTTTATATTTTTTATATTTTTACCTATTGTAAATAGTGTGCTTCGTTGTTTGCTGTAAATAGTTTTTTTTTTTTGCACAATCCTGTAAGCATTGCCACTTTTTCATTTCACTGCACATCCTGTATGCGTATGTGAAGTTCTTGACTTGACTTGGAATTTACTTTTTTGGTAAACCCACTCAACCTGCCTTGTCTACTTGTACTTCTGTTGGTGATTTTGTTGGTGAGTAAAGTTAGTTTGGTATTAGATACTGAAGTGGACCAACTCACAGAAAGTGTTACACAGAGTTACTTTTCTCTACTGCAGTGATTGCTGATGGAAACACTGGTAGCAAACATGTTGTAGTCATGAACAAGTAGATATTTGATGTTGTGGAGTCAAGGTTCAAGGAACTTTATTGTCATACCAGCACACATTTACACGAGATGGTACGAAATTTGCACTCAGGTCCTGGTTGTAAGCCACAATAAATATATAAAATAGAAGTACTTAAAAAAAGAAAAACACAAGAGCAGTATAAACATCGAAGCAAAAATATAAACATCTAACTAAACATAATAAAACAAGCCATCTGAATTTAGCTTTGCTAAATACGTGTGCAGAAATGCAGTGTGAGGTAGTCCAGTTGGCCAAGTGGCCTATATTGCACCTATGCGATAAAGTGTTCGTAGTGCGGGTAGGTGTGTGTGTGTGTGTTGGGTGGGGGTG
>OOFE01048915.1:0-20000 GCA_900323365.1 Monocentris japonica
GACTGAATGTGAATGTGTGTGTGTGTGTGTATGTGTGTGTGTGTGTGTGTGTGTGCGTGCGTGCATGCGTGCGTGTGTGGTAATAAGTTGGGTGAGTCCATGTCTCTTTTGAGTTCCCAGGCCTGGTCAGTTTTAAACAGGTGTGAGCTGGTGCAGGTGTTCTTGGTTTCAACCAATAATCACTACTTGTGGGAAACGGGGGGAGAGAGAGAGAGAGATAGAGAGAGAAGCAGGAAAGTGGTAGTGTATAAAAGGAGTGCATGTTATTGTGTGTGAATAATCTTCTCCTTGTTGTTTGTACTACAGTATGTAAACATTAGTAAACAAATCAACCCAAACTGTTCACTAGGAGAAGGACCACCGTAGAGCTGTCTTTTCTTTATGCCACCTGCCTTATACATACTTTTGGAAGTGTCAGACAAGCGCATGACACTATGGCTCACTCACAACAGTTCTTATTAATTAGAGGCATGCAACATAAAACTGGAGTGTATGGTCTTGTGGGACACATGAGTGAGTGAGTAATTTCCAATGACTAAATGTAGTCGTGTGGGCCAATCTTCCTAGGTGGCACGTTCCTCTCCACAGAGCCACTTTTCTTGGACATGTAGTGGATCTCATCAGGGGTTGGTGTTTCCCTGCAGCCACTCTTATTTGCCTTGAGGGGAGGGGCACGAACAGGATGTCTGTCTTTGCTCAGTGCCTTAGCTTAGCTAGAAGGGCTCTGACAGTTATCTGTCAATTCACTAAACTGAGCATTAACATCTGTGATCAGCCAGCATGTAGTGTAATGCCACTTGCTCTTAGAAGAGGCTGATTATTACCAGTCACACAGCATCGTGTTTATTTATGTAGCAATGCACAAGCTGATCCAAGGAAGCATCGTGTAGGTTTGTGGTATTCATGTTGTACTTGGAATGGGAATTGAATGCTGCTTCTGTGTTTGCCTTAAAATTAAGAGCTGACATCTGAGGTCACTCAAAGTCAGTGGGCCACTATTTAGAGCACGTTTGTAAACAGGCCTTCATTTGTAATGATGCACTATGATCTATATACCCTATGATTTATGAATCCAATCATCCCTTTTCAGTGAAGACTGGTCAATATTCCCTTGCATGTCTTTTAAACCATAAATTATCAAATTACTGTAAAAGGATCTCCCTTGGCAATTCCTAAGACATACGAGTTTGACAAAAGATGTTCTATAATGGAGTGAAATCCTAAATGTTACAAATCTGATATATAAGAGAAGCCTCTTGATAATATTTTCTTTTCCCATCAATTTCGTATATAAATCTTTGAATTATGGTTTGGAAGATGTTCAGATACCAGGAAATCCCAAGGCTTTCAAGTATGTTGGAGAGGATTTCATTTGCAATGCTTTGCAATGTTTGTTTAATTCTGTCCTTTATTGTAGGATTCAGAGCAATTGGAACAGTAGGTCCCTTGGGATTACTAAAATAAACAAGCGTGCTTTGAGTTTGTTACTGTGATAGCCATCAATCGATTCTAAAATAACAGTTTACTTCTCTTGCTCTTTTATCTGGACTTAATTTTGTATTAATTGAAAAGGGAGGATATAAGATGTTGGATGAGAAAACGTAGGTCAGAAAGCCTATCTACATCATCACTGTTAGCTTAATGGGGGGACTGGCTTGGGCCTGAGACTTTTGTTGAATGTTGAAGAAAATTGAACTGTAGAATTGTATTGATTGTAAACAAACCTATATTTTATTTTTCAAGTGTTCTGTAGTGTGAAAAGTATTCTGTAGATTGTAGTTAATGTGTTTAAATGAATCCACCCTAAAAAGAAATGTTCATATAATCCTAGACAGAACAGTCTAGAATTATGTTCATGGATGAGCCTCTCCCAAAGCTGTAACCAAGCGTCTGTTTTGTCATCAAGTGATGGATTTTGGAGCATTTCCATTATAACAGCAGTCACAATGACAGTGATTATCTGAAAGTCTGCATACATTTGCAGGTTCAGAGAATAGTTAGCACTACTGAAATTAAGCTACTTTTGAAGTAGACAGTCAAACAAGACATTTATGAGCCCTCCCATTTATTGTCAATGCAGCAACTCCAGAAAGTTTATTGATGACAGATAGGATCACAGAATGGAGTTTTGGCTGTCTAGATTCAACCTTTAGTTAAGAGTTGGTCGTGTCCACAAATATTGACTAAATGCTCCAAGATCATAGGAATAACATATGTGAATCATTATTTTTTGTTTGAATGTCCATTATCCACACATTAAATTTTCAATTGCGTTTGAATAGAATTGTCACACTCTGCCCTTCCTTTCTCTTTCTTTCTTTTTTTCTTTTCAGTTGGCCAGAGTCCACAGCCACAGGATTCTCAGTCCCCTGTCATCCCAATGGATGACCATCCCACCCCCTCCTTGGTGGATGGTGAGCCCACCCTGAGCAGTGGAGAACCAGACCTCTTCTCCCAAGCTGCTATCACCGTCACCCCAACTGTTAGCTTTATCAATGGCAAACATGAGATCACACTTGAGCCACAGAGCCCAGATGAAAAGGAAGCCAAAGGTGACCAGATTGTGACAAATGTGACAGCCCTGGGAGCAAGTGATGAGATGACCACAGTGTTTGATTATAATTTGACTGATCTTACTGTCGATAGCTCCCTTGAATCTACAGAAGAGCCCTTTTCAATCACGGCAATACCCACCTCTACAATAATCCCAGATGTTGATGATTATAACCCCTATCTAATCCCAATTGTGGCATCAACACCTCCTCAGGTACTCCCTGAAGAGGATGAGCTGACCACAAAAGGCCCTGCACAGACAGACACAACATCTGTATCAGCCTCAACAATGGAGGAAACAGCTCCATCCAAAACTCCACAAAAAGCTGAAGCTGACACAGCCACAGAGGCTAAGAGACTGACTAATGTCACAGCTGATGTCACAGCTCCATCTGCTGATTTTGTTTCTACACTAACACCATCTGAAAGTGAGATCACCAAAGCATCTGAAGAAAACCAAACATCTCCTTCTTCAACCATGGCTCATGTGGGAACCACCACTGTCAGCACCCTATCATCACAAAAAGAGGTAGGAGAGTCAGGAAGGACGCCCACTTATGTCAAACGTGATCCAGAGGTGACTCAGACAGAGAGGTCTGAGGCCCAATCATCTGTTTCTTCCACATCTGAACTTCACACAGAGACAGATAAAGCTGAAACCACAGAGGAAACAATGAGTGCATCTGCTTCTCCAGGTGTTGAAGACCCAACTCAATCTGCTTTACAGACTGTGTTCACTCCCACCTCAGATGATGCTGATGGGAAAACACCAATGACTGGTGACATGGAGAGCTCCACTCAAGATGTGGAGGAAGGCACAGTTCAGGAGACCCAAACTCCTGCGGAATCTACCAACAGCACACTGAGTCCTTCAATAACTAGTGACCCAACCTCTTCTGGAGAGACAGCCAAGACTGAGATAACAGCTACAGATGTAGGAAGCACTGAATCATCTTCAGGGAGTACAGTGACAAGTCAGGGAGGAAAAACAACCAGCCAAATGCCATCTGAACAGATCTCTTTAGGGACCACAAGATCATCTTCAAGTTTAAGCCCTGCAAATACAACAGATCAAGCTACAGTTGCAAGTGAAGTAACATTACAAACAGAAAAAACAACAGGAACAGATAAAACATCAGTTCCTGCCACTGATGAACAAGGACAGGCCTCAAGTCCCACCTCTACAAATGAGGAGAGCACAATTCCCATTCTCTCTAAGGAATTCATTGCAACAACTGCTTCTCCCTTATACAATGCTATTGAAATTATCAAGACAACAATGACCTCTTTTACAGAATTATTCACCCAATATACAACACAGGGAACATCAGTAATGACTGAATTACCTGACCAAAAAGTGGAGACAAGTGAGGACACATCAGTTGCCCCTGGTGTTACAAATAAGCAACGGTCCAAAGATCAAACAGTAAAACCATCAGATTCAGACGAAACATCAACTACTCATATAATTGATGGCACAAATACGCTTTCTAAAGAGAGCTCTGGTGACCTAACAACTGATATGATCACTAAAACGACTGTGACCCCCACAGCCTCCTCTACAACAACATTGCCTGAAACAGAAGTGACTGAAGTCACTGATCAAACTTTGAAACCTTCAGGCTCAGAAGAACCAAGAGCTGATAATGTCACTGGCAAAGGAACTGGCTCAAAAGTGAGCACTGACCAAACACTTATGTTCACTAAAGAGACTGCAACAACGACACCTTCCTCTATGCTCAGCACAGAGAAAGCTACAACATTGTCTTCTAAAACAACACTAAGTGAAGTCATTGATCAAACCATGAAACCAATAGGTTCAGTACAGCCAAACACTACTGGGGCTGATGCAGTATCATTACCTACTTCTATAGATGAAGTAAGCTCAGGTTACCAAACAACTGATATATCTAGTACAGAGCCTGTAAGTACCACAACCTCCTCCTTGTTTAGTACTGAGAAACTGACAGCAGTACGACCTAAAGAATCTGAGAGTTCTGGTCAGACAGACAAGACCTCAGTCACTCTTACTACTGACAAAACAAAGGAAAGTTCTGTTCTCACTCCCACAGATGAAGATGGCTCAGTTGAACAAACCCCTGATATGTTCACTCAGACCTCTTCTGTCAAAGCTATATCGCCTCTGTCCGGCACTAAGAGACCAACAGCAATGCCACCTGAAACAGCAGAAAGGGATGTGACAGAACAGATAATGCCACCATCACAATCAGAAGAGTCATCAATTTCTCCAGTGTCTGATATGACAGAGACAAGCTCAATAACCACATCCACAAGTATAGCCTCTGCAATATCATCCACTATGTCAGGTATCGAGGACTTGGATTATGGTATTAGCAAAGAGCCATCAATGGTACAATCCATTCCTTCCTTCAGGAGAACAACTATGAAACCAGAAACGTCCCTGTTCACTACCACAGATATAGAGAGTTCTGGTGACCATACTTTTGATTTCACTGGAGAGTCACTAATGGCAGCAACCACAGTCTCTTCAATGTCTCACACAGAGACACCAGCTGTGACAACATCACATGAAACTGTAACAACTGATACTTCAAAGGCAGCTGTTACTGCAGCTTCCTCACTCTACAGTACTGAGAATCCAACGTCAATCTCACCTGAAACACAAGACAGTGTTGCCATAAGTCAGACAGAGAAAACATCAGTCACAGCAGAGGCAAGTTCTATTCTCTCAACAACAGATGAAGAGGGCTTGAGGGAACAAATATCTGCTATATCCACTAAAGACACTGTAACTGTATCTGCAACAGCTTCTTCCATGTTCAGCACTGAGAAAACAGAAACTGAAGCAGCTGCTGTTGCAACCTCTGCTGTTGCTGCAGCTTCTTCTTCATTCAGCTCTGAAGAAACAACAGAAAGGACAAGCACAGTAAGGTCCCCAGTCACTTCAGAGGCAAGTTCTGTACTTGGCTCTACAGATGAAGATGGCTCAGGTGATGAAAGAACTGAACTATCTACTAAAGAGACTACAACTAACACAGCCTCTTCTTTATTTACAACTGAGAAGCCAACAGCACTATCACCTGAAGAAACAGCGAGTATTGTCACAGGTCAGACAGAAAAGCCCTCAGTCACTCCTATTACTTACAAGACCGATGAAAGTTCTGTTTCCACCAATACAGATGAAGATGGCTCAGGTGACCAAACCCCTGATATGTTCACTCAGACTTCTTCCGTCACAGCTACATCATCTCTGTCCAGCACTGAGACACCGACAGCATTGTCATCTGAAAGAGCAGAAAGTGATGTGGCAGAACAGACAATGCCACCATCACACTCAGAAGAGCCATCAATGGTAGAATCTGTTCCTTCCCTCATTGGAACAACCATTAAACCTGAAACAATGTCACGGTACACTACCATAGATATAGAGAGTTCTGGTGACCATACTTTTGACTTCACTGAAGAGTCACTAATTGTAGCCACCACAATCTCTTCGATGTCCAGCACAGAGACACCAGCTGTGACAGCATTACATGAAACTGAATCTGATGCTTCAAAGGCAGCTTTTACTGCAGCTTCCTCACTCTACAGTACCGAGAAACCGACATCAGTGTCACCTGAAACACAAGACAGTGTTGCCATAAGTCAGACAGAGAAAACATCAGTCACTCCAGAGGCAAGTTCTATTCTCTCAACGACAAATGAAGAGGGCTTGAGGGAACAAACATCTGCTATAGCCACTAAAGACACTGTAATTGTATCTGCAACAGCTTCTTCCATGTTCAACACTGATAAACCAGAAACTGAAGCAGCTGCTGTTGTAACCTCTGCTGTTGCTGCAGCGTCTTCTCCATTCAGCTCTGAAGAACCAACAGAAAGGACAAGCCCAGTTAAGTCCCCAGTCACTTCAGAGGCAAGTTCTGTACTCGGCTCTACAGATGAAGATGGCTCAGGTGATGAAAGAACTGAACTATCTACTAAAGAGACTGCAACTACCACAGCCTCTTCTTTATTTACAACTGAGAAGCCAACAGCACTATCACCTGAAGAAACAGCGAGTATTGTCACAGGTCAGACAGAAAAGCCCTCAGTCACTCCTATTACTTACAAGACCGATGAAAGTTCTGTTTCCACCAATACAGATGAAGATGGCTCAGGTGACCAAACCCCTGATATGTTCACTCAGACTTCTTCCGTCACAGCTACATCATCTCTGTCCAGCACTGAGACACCGACAGCATTGTCATCTGAAAGAGCAGAAAGTGATTTGACAGAAGAGCCAATGCCACTATTACGCTCAGAAGAGCCATCAGTTTCTCCACTGTCTGATATGACAGAGACTAGCTCTATAACCATGTCTCCAAGTTTAGCCTCTGTCGTATCATCCACCACTCCAGATATTGAGGTCTTGGATTATGGTATTGACAAAGAGCCATCAATGGTTGAATCAATTCCTTCCTTCAGTAGAACAACTATAAAACCAGAAACAACGTCACTGTTCACTACCACAGATATAGAGAGTTCTGGTGACCATTCATTTGATTTCACTGGAGAGTCACTAATTGTAGCAACCACATTCTCTTCGATGTCCCGCACAGAGACACCAGCTGTGACAGCATCATCTGAAACTGTAACAACTGATACTTCAAAGGCAGCTGTTACTGCAGCTTCCTCATTCTACAGTACTGAGAGACCAACATCAATGCCATCTGAAACACAAGACAGTGTTGCCAAAAGTCAGACAGAGAAAACATCAGTCACACCAGAGGAAAGTTCTATTCTCTCAACAACAGATGAAGAGGGCTTGAGGGAACAAACATCTGCTATAGCCACTAAAGACACTGTAATTGTATCTGCAACAGCTTCTTCCATGTTCAGCACTGAGAAACCAGAAACTGAAGCAACTTCTGTTGTAACCTCTGCTGCTGCTGCAGCTTCTTCTTCATTCAGCTCTGAAGAACCAACAGAAAGGACAAGCGCAGTAAAGTCCCCAGTCACTTCAGAGGCAAGTTCTGTTCTCGGCTCTACAGATGAAGACGGCTCAGGTGATGAAAGAACTGAACTATCTACTAAAGCGACTCCAACTACCACAGCCTCCTCTTTATTTACAACTGAGAAGCCAACAGCACTATCACCTGAAGAAACAGCGAGTATTGTCACACGTCAGGCAGAAAAGCCCTCAGTCACTAGTATTACTGACAAGACAGAGGGAAGTTCTGTTTCCTCCTCTACATATGAAGATGGCTCAGGTGACCAAACACCTGATATGTTCACTCAAACTTCTTCTGTCACAGCTACATTGTCTCTGTCCAGCACTGAGACACCAACAGCAACAGCAGAGGAAATTTCTGTTCCCACTCCTACTGATGAAGTGGGCTCAGGTGACCAATCCCCTGGTGTGCTTAAAACAGCAACAACTGATGCTCCTCTCTCCCAACTCCAAACCACCTTAAAGATGGCTTTGCCAGGGACCACTACTGTATCACCTTTGCAGTCAACATCAGATGTTGCAATCACACAGCAGACTCAAAAGCTGTTTAGCACAATAAAACCTTCAGCCATCCCGCTCATTGATGAATTCGATGCAAGTTCTGTTATCACTTCTATTGAAGAAGAGAGCTCAGCTGGTCAAACCACTGAAATGTTAACAGAAAAATCTTTCTCTCCTCTGTTGATACCAACCACAGACCAAACAGTGGGGCAAGGCAGCTACTCAGCTATAGTGATTGGCAGCTCACAGGAAACAACCACAGAGAGAATTACTTCTGGCACTATCAAACCCCTAATTCCTATTATTGATGAGACAGAGGCAGAGTTTTTCACAGATCAAACCCCTGATGTCTCCACTAAAGATGCTGGCAATTACCCAACCACTGTCTCCTCAATGTACAGCACAGAGAAACCAGCATTAACAATAATATCACATGGCACTGGAACAAGTGATAGTTCAAAATCCACTGAGAAACCAACTGCATTGTCACCTGACACAGAAAAGGACAAAGAAATGCACTCAGCAATATTCACTGATGAAGAGGGTTCAGGTGCCCAAACCTCTGATGTGTTCACTAAACATTCTGTAAGTGGCCCAGCTACTGCTTCTTCTATGTTCAGTACCACAACACCAACAGTGATGTCTCCAGAAACAACAGAAAGCATTGCAACAGAGAAAAAGTCAGTTACTCCTGAAACAGACCCCACTCTCACACACACAGAGAAAGTGATTTCAGGAGACAAGACCACTGATGTTCTCTCTAAAGAGACAGCAACTGCAGCTACCACAATATCTTCAGTGTTTATCCCAGAGAAACCATTAATGACAACAGCTTCACGTGAAACCTCTTCTCCCTATAGCACTGAGAACCCAACATTAGTGTCACCTGAAATAGATGCATCAACAGATGAAGAGAGTTCAGGAGGCCAGACCTCTGCCACATTCACTCAAACCTCCACTGTGACTCCTTCTTCTCTTTACACTGATTCTTCAAGTGCTGTTTCCACCACATTTTCCAATTTCACAGATATTGTTGATGAGAACCTGGACTTTGGAATTAGCACAGATCCCTCATTGGTTGAATCCATACCTTCCTTCCCAGATGCAAGCACAAAGTTACAAACAGATGAAGGTTCAGGCGACCAGACCACTGATAGATTTAATGAAGAATCTCTAATTGTATCAAACACAATCCCCCTGATGTTCAGTACAGACAAACCAGTAGTAACAACTCCATCACATCAAACTGAAAGAGCTGATAGTTCAAACATAGCTTTGTCATCAATTTCTTCACTATACAGTACTGAGAATCCAACAACATGGTCACCTGAAACACTAGAAAGTGATGTCACAGATCATACAGAGAAACCCTTGATTGCTGCAGAAGCTAGTTATACACCAACAGATGAAGAGACCTCAGGTAACCAAACCCCTGATATGCTCATGAAACAGACACCAACTGTCATAGCCACAGCCTCTTTGATGTTCAGCAGAGAGAAGTCAGAAATGGGAGCAACTGCTACTTTGAGCTCTGATGTTACTGCAGCTTCCTCTGTCCAAAGTACTGAGAAACCTACAACAACTTCTACTGGACCAGCTGAAATCACATCCACAGAAAAGCCCTCAGTCACTTCTTTGGAAAGCTCTGTATTCACCTCTACAGATGGACAAAGTTCAGGTGACCAAACAACTGATGCATCCTCTAAAGAGACTGTAAGTACCACAGCATCCTTACTTTATAGTACTGAGAAACAAACAGTCTTATCAGCTGAAGAAACAGTGAGTGCTGTCACAGAAAATCCCTCTGTCACTACTTTTTCTGACAAGACAAGTTCTGTTCTCACTCCTACAGAGGAGGAAAGTTCAGGAGACCTGACTCCAGATATGTTCACAAGAGAGACTGTTAGAGTGTCACTGATGTTCAGCACAGAGAGACCAGCAATGACAACTGCATCACATGAAACTACAACAGCTGACACTTCAAAGAGTGCTTTTACTTCAACATCTTCCCTGTACAGCACTGATAAACAAATGTCACCTGAAACAGATACATCAGATGACAGTTCAGGAGACCAGACCCCTGAAACACTTACTCAGACCCCATCTGTGACTGCATCTTCTCTCTTCAGCACCGACACTCCAAGTGCTGCTTCTCCAACATTGTCTATTCTCCCAGGTATAGTTGATGAGGATTTAGATCATGGCAATGGCACAAAGTTTGAAACAGATGAAAGTTCAGGTGACCAGAGCACTGATATGTTTCCTGAGCCTCTAATTGTAACAACCACAATCTCCTCTATGATTAGCACAGGGAAGACATTAGTAACAGTCACTGGAACAATTGATGATCCAAAGTCAGCTGTTACTGCAACTTCTTCTCTCTATAGCACTGAGAAATATACTCCTGAAGCAAGTTCTATTCTTTTAACATCCACAGATGAAGAAAGCTCAGGAGACCAGACCCTTGGTGTGTTCACAAAAGATGCTCCATCTACCACTATGACCTCTCTTTATAGCACAGAGAAACCAAGAATTCTGTCATCTGAGGCAGTGAAGAGTGTTACTTCCACAGCTACGTCTCTATTCAGCACTGAGGCATCAGAGCATATCATGTACACAACAATATCACAAGAAACAACCTCAGCTGGGTCAGACAGTATTGCTACTACTACACCAACCTCTTTGTATAGTACAAAGAAAGTAACACGTGTGACCAGCATCACAGAGGAAGACAGTTCAGGTGATCAGCCCCCCTGTGTGCTCACTGCAGCATCTTCCACAGCCTCCATGACCACAGATCAATCTCTGTCACAAAGCACAGAGAAATATATCACAATTTCAACACCCATTGTTATGGAAAGCTCAGGGGTCACAACCACAGATGATGACCAAGAGTTGAGAGTCCCAGATGGGTCTCGAACAGAGGCACCAGTAGAGACCTCCAGCAAATTGCAGGACCAGTTCACTGTGGCCACAGATGAAAGTGAGATAGTTGAGACTGAGAGCACATCTCAGACTTCCAGTGTTGAATCTTCAACCCAATCGTCACCACAGTTCATCACAGAGGAATCTACATCTGTTACCCAATTTGCAGTCTCCACCAGTACAGTTGACACAGTGGAGGCAATTATGGCATCAGTGTCTGAGTCAGGAAGTGATGATTTTACAGAATCAGAGAGCGCAGTAGCTGACACATCTGTTGCTGCAACATCCCCTCTGCCTACAGTTACACCTTCAACACCAACAGGAGTAACCAAAGGAGCTGAAGAAACCGATCAACCCACAGCTGCTCTTCCAGATGATGAGAGCTTAGGTGAGCAGACACCAGCTGTGGTCACTGTAACTACCGACACTGTAACTACAGATGAAACTCCCTTGGAAACACCCATAGCAGCTGAGCAGCCATCTATGGAACACACAATCTCAATGTCATCCACATTAAGACCATTACTCACATCTACATTTTCTGATGAAGAGAGTTTGGGTGATCAGACTAATGAATACACTAAAGGATTTACAACCCTCACAACAGGTCCCTATGCACTTGCAACCTCTCAACCCATGCAGATGCATAGTGTATCTCCTTCTGAACAAATCCGTGTGTTCACCACACAGGAAACGTCTACTTACATTGACATGGAGAGTTCTGGTGGCTCACCTGTAGAGGATGACCTGGACACAACTCCTGATGGGTCTGGTGAAGAGCTTCCAATGGAGACTACTACAAAACCCCAGGTTGAATTTACTATAGCCACAGATGAAACTGAGATAGATGAGACTGAGGGCACATCTGAAGTGTCTTCTATTCAGTCAAGCACACAGTTCACCAAAGAATTTGTGTCATCAACCCAGTCTCCACGCATGACAAGCACTGAGAGTTCCACAGCCACCTTCACTGAGCAGGGCAGTGGGGACCTCACAGAGGGGTCCACATTTGAGGATGAGGGTTCAGGTGATGAATTTTCTGATTTGTCTACTAAGCTTCCATCAGTCACAACAGCTCCTGTGAAATCTACCACTGTAGCAGCTACAAAACAAGTCACCTTGTCATCTAGTGCTGTTGCTTTCACCAAAGAGAGCCCAGGTGACCAAGCCCCTGATATATCCACTAAATATGCCATTACATTGTCTTCCATGTTCACAACAGAGAAACCGGTAATGACAACAGTTCCATATGAAATTGGAAAAACTGCTGTCACTGCAGCTTCTTCTCTCTATAGCACTGAGAAACCAACAGGAGTGTCAATTCAGATAGACACATCAACACTTGAGGAGAGCTCAGCTGTCCAGAACTATGATATGTTTGCATCTTATGCAACAGATGACATTTCAAAGAATAGTTTTACTTCAGCCTCTTCCCCTTTCAGCACAGAGCAACCAAAAATGACAAAAGCATCACATGAAAATGGAATAACTGATATTTCAAAATCTGCAGCTTCTTCTCTCTACAGCACTGAGAAACCAACACCTGTGCATTTCATAACAACAACAGTGTACGCTGTTACATCTGCTCCCTCAGACTACACATCTGCATTTGCAACTGATACATCTACATCAAGTCCAGGCATTACTTTGATAGAGGAGGAGAGTTCAGGTCACCAAACTCCAGAGATGTTCACCTCAAAACCATCAGAAATGGACAGTGTCACATTTGGAGAAGCAACAGGTGAAACCGAATCTTTTGTTTCAGTCACACCAGGTTCCAGTGAGCAGGCTACCTCACAGGAAGGACAAATTATCCAAGACACAGAAATCCTTTCTGAAGTGACAGAGCCTCTGATTTCTAGCACTGGGGAAAATGAAATTACTGTAGTTGAGCCCACAACTCAATCTTCCCATACAACTATGTCACCCCATACAATTGTAAGTTCAGTCAGCGATCACACTCCAAGTGACTACACCACAGTAAGCTCCAGCAGTGACCACACACTAGATGGATTCATATCTATGTCCTCTCCTATTCCCTCTATTGTTTACCATGGTTTTACAGACCAACAGGTTATGATCATTAGCCCTACAAGTAGCCAAGCCAAGACTGACCTAACTGAGCAAACTCCTACCATGGTCCTGCATGGGACCAAACCATCAACCAGCACGACCATCATATTCACTGAGGACACAAATGATGAGGATGAACTGTTTTCTACAGTCACAGACAGTATGAGGGAAGGCAGCCCCACTGCTGCGCTTATTACCAAAGATGATACTATCATTGATGCAGATACTATTTCCATGGTTCCCTCTTCTCCATTTTACCCAACCATCCAGACAGAGGAAGCAGGAGGTGTCACGGCAATTACCATGACAGCACAGTTTGAGGTGACAGAGGAACCAGAGGGTTCTGGGATTGATAGTGTCACCTCTTTCACTCCTGCTCAACTAAGTTCATTTACAACATCAGCCACTGAGTCATCATCAGAATCAACATCTTCTGAATATTCACCTCCCAGTTCAAAAACAACTAGCAGTTCTATAGAGATTGAAAGTGCAATGACAGAGACCAAACCATCACCTTTGGAAAGTGTCTCTAGTAGCTCTGAGGAAAGCTATACATTTACCACACCCCTTACAGTTCTCTCTGCCGAGACTCATACCAAACCAACTGCCCAGCTGGTGGAGGATTCGACAGGCATGACTGATGATGTCACTGAGTCTGTCACAGAGATTGCCGCCTCTTCATCTATGCCTTCTCAAGCCTTAACTGAATCAACAAGCATAACCTCACAGACTCCAGTATCCTGTGAGGAATATATGGTCAGCACAGATGAAAAAGAAAAATCCATCACCTCATCACCCACAGTCATCATACCCACAAGTGATGGCATAACAGATGAGGCCTCAATAACACCATCCATTTCCACACAAGCCACCATACAGTCAGTCACTGTCACATCACACACACTATTGTCCACTGAACCTGGCAAGGTGAAACCAAGCAGTGCAGTATCTATTGATGAATCATCAGGTGATGATGACTCTGATGAAGGCTCTGCAGTGGCAACCTCCATTTCAGACATTGAAACATTCCCCACCACAACAACAACAATGCTACATGAAACAGCAAAAACAGCATCTGAAAAACTGGTGACATCTGCAACATCTTCGCTGTTCAGCACTGAGAAACCAAGTGCTGCCTCTGTCTCAGATGATACTGACGAGGAGATCTCAGGTGACCAAACCCATGGTATGTCTGGTATCTCAGATGTTGCAGATGTGGAGAGCTCTGGGGGCGAGGTCTTAGATACACTCACTGAGAGGACTGCAGCTATCACAATATCACCTAAGACAGTAACAGCTGAGAGTGAAAAGACTATAGCAACTCCAATATCCTCTCTGTACAGCACAGAGAAACTCACTACAATGACCCAAGAGGGTGAAACCGCAAAGAGTGATGCAACCATGGGGGTAGAGAAAACATCAATTTCAGAAACATTTTTACCCTCTACTGATAAAGCAACATCAACCCTGATACCACCAAATGAAGAAAGCACAAGTGACAAAATCCGCTACATGTTGACTAAAGAATCCGTTTCTGCAACCACAATGTCTTCTCTGCATAGCACAGATGAAACAGAAATAGCTTCTTCCCAGCAAATTCATTCCACCACCACTGCTACATCTTCAAAGCCAGACATGATGGTTCAATTTGTCACCACTTTTGTCCCAGAACTAGATGCAACACCACCTGATGAGTCTTTCCAGCAGGCCAGGTCTGAGATCACGTTCACTCCTCATCCCCACATTGATATCTCCTCTGAGAAATCTGTTGTGGCCGCAACAAGCCCCATGGTGTCCAGTGAGGAGTCAAGCCAGCGCTTTGAATCTACTCTCTCTACTATCACTCCAGAAACTGGAGCTACATCCACATCACAAGAAGATTTGACAGTTGCATCAAGCCAGGCATCTGTAACTGTGGAAGTTTCAACTAATGCTGAAGACAGCGCAGAAAAGGAGAGTAAAGTTCAAGAAACATTCATTGCAAAATTATCTACTCCTGTCACAACAACTATTTTCCCTTATGTAGATCATACAGTTGATTATGACAGCACAGAGCCTACCATGGCTGAATCTAAACCTCTAAGTCCAATTGTTGACAAAACCTCAAAACCTGGGGAGGAAAGTACAACAATTAGCACCGCATCTTCTCCAGACTCAAGCTCAGAGGAAACATCTACAGAGAGTTCAGCTAACCAGACCCCAGATATGTACACCAAAGAACCTGCCACAGAAATAACTGTTTCTTCTCAGCATAGCATTGAGGAGGAGGCAACAGCTTCATCACTTCTGCTGGAAAGAAAAACGACTCTAACTGTTTCTCCATGGTACAGCACTGAGAAGCCATCAGTTGCTTCTATTTTAGATGTTACTGTTCAAGAGGCTTCAGGTGATGAGACCCCTGACATGTTTATTAAAGAGACTTCAACAATACCACCCAAAATGGTGACAGGCGAGAGTGGACAAAGTGCTACTTCTCCCTATGGCATTGACAAATCAACTGCAATTTCACCTGAGAAAGATACCTCAACAGATGAAAAGGCCTCAACTTATAAGACCCCTAATCCCATTATGGTCACACCAACCATTTCATTAGTATTTAATACAACAACAATGCCATCTGAAAAGGAAGCAACAGAGAAGAATCTCAGAGAGACTTCAGCTACCACAGTCTCCTCCATGTTTAGCACAGAGAAAACAGTGACGGCAACAGCATCACATGAAGCAGGAACAGCTGAAAGCTCAAAGTCTGCTGACACTGCAGCTTCATCTCTCTACAGCACTGAAAAACCCACCCCTGCAACAGAAACAAGTGCCTCTCTCACCTCAACAGGTGAAGTTTCTTCAGTGTTTGGTTCTACAACTACATCAGTATCATCTGAAAAGTCATCAGTAGAGAGTGAAGAGATTTCTACATCGACAGAAACAAGTTCTGTTAAACCTTTAACAGAGGAAGATACTTCAGGTGACATGATGCCTAATATGTTCATTACTGACTTTGTCACTCCAACTGTTTCATCCCTATCCAGTACAGTGAAAATGGAGCATCTTATCACCACCACAATATCACCTGAGTTGGCAAAAGCTCAAACAGATGAGCCAGAAACATCTGCATATGAAGAAAACTCAGGTGACACGACTGTTGAGAGCCTCATCACTGAAGCATCTGCAACAGCTGCTGTGATCAGCACTGCTGCATCATTGCAGACGTCAACTTCATCAGAGTCAGGATCAGCAGATTCTGATAGTGAGGCGACAGAAGATGCAGATGTAACAAGCATGGAGCAGCCCACTGCAAGCATTAAGGAAATCCCTTCAGAGACTGAAGTAGTGGTCACCACAATGCCAACAATAACCCTGTCTCCCAATATGACATCAGAAGACAGTGAACTTATTTCCTTTCAACCTATATCAACTGTCCATACCACAGCAGCACCATCACAGCCTGATGTTATCGTCCAATTTGTCACAACATTTTCTCCTGTACAAGATTTAACAACTCCCCAGGAATCATTTGAACAAGCCAGATCTGAGATCACACTAACACATCGCCCTCACACTGATCATCCTTCTGAGGGTATATCAGTGTTTACATCCAGCCCTATGATCCCAGGGGATGAGACAGGCCAGAGTGCAGAGTCAACTACTGTCCCCCCTGGTTCTTCTGGGGATGAAGCTGTATCCACTTCAAAGGAAGAAGGGACAGTTGAACCCACAACAGTCCAGGTTTCAAGTGGAGCAGAGAATGAATCATCACAAGATGGATATTATGGCTCATCATCTTCTCCCCCAGGTGTTGGTGGGCTTACAGATTATGACACCCCAGTAGATTATGGAACACCAGACTTATCCAAGGTTGAATCAATCCCAACATACACTGAAACAACCACAAAACCTGAAGGGGTATCAGTGTCCATTACCACATCCTCTTCTGTGTCTCAAACAGTTGAGAGTCAGTCTGTTAACTCAGAGGGAATTACTGAAAGTAGTTCAGAGGAAAAGGGGACCGCAGGCACCACTGTGAAGTTAGAGAGTGACAAGGTTGAGGATATAACCCCTGAGCTCTCAGCTGCCACCACTCCCTTACAATCTGTCCTGACTACTAGGGCTGAGATTGAGTCCTCCAGTTCTGAAAGTGCCTCTGGGGAGGTGATGGCTTCCAAGAAGCCAAAGACCGACAGTATGGAGGAACACTCCCTGTCCCCAGATGAAATCCAGACTGTATTCAAGGTAGATGCCACCACAAGTTCTCTATTGATTGAGTCTCCAGATGCAGGAGTGGAGTCTGTTAGCATTGATAGCACCTCTGAGAAAGAGGAAGCGGTGAATGACACTGAAATAACAACCTGGGAAAAGCCAGGGTTTACAACAGTGCTACCAGCTGAGACACAAAGCCAACCAGAGTCAGTTACATCTATCCCTACACCATCTTTCTCCAAGGAGGATGAGTCAGTGGACTACAATACAGCACCACTTCCTCCACTGATTGAAGGAGAACTGCCAATTAGAGGAGAGGAAACAGCCACTCCAGCTGAAACAGGACTTGATTTGAGGCACACTATTGTTGGCGAGTCTGTCGAAATTCCTGGTATGTGTTTCTCCAAATGGCTTTCAGTAGTATGAAATACACTGTATAACATTTTAAAGAAATTAAAAAAACAAACAACTAAACTAACAACTAAAAAGTATAAAATCTGAATTGTCTGTAAACCTTAGTAAAAGATAATATGATTTCTTTATTTGCTTTAATATCTCTCAACAGGCATTCACTCATGTGTAGAAAACATTTGTCTGAATGGAGGATCTTGCTATAAGATTGGCAGCATACATTCATGCAGCTGTGCTCCTGGTTACAGTGGAGATCGGTGTGAAATAGGTATATCAAGAATTCCTCTTTCTATTTCACACAGCCTTAACTTTCCATCCAAGGAGTACTGAATCAGTCTTGCCACCATTTTTGAAGCCATAGGGAGCAGTACACTATTTTTCATCAGATCAGTCAATGTCATGGAACCAGAGCTCCCAACTATTTTTTCGTTTGTCACTTTTTCTGTATGTCCCCTTTATTTATTATGTCTGTCTCATGTCTTTTTTGTATTCATTATGCCTTTTTCTTATCCAGATATTGATGAGTGCCAGTCAAATCCTTGCCGTAATGGAGGTACATGTGTTGATGGGCTGGCTTGCTTCACATGTGTGTGCCTTCCTAGCTACTCTGGGCTGTATTGTGAAGAGGGTAAGTTTCTGATTAATATGTTAGGATGAAGCAATTGCAAAGTTGGCCATTATTCTCTCCTTCACTTCTCACTGAGTATTCAGTTTCAGATTAATCAACGTTTTTAATTTCATTGATGTGTTAATGGTTCCAACCATCACTCTAAGCTGTCTGAACTCAGCTCAAGCAATTTTCACTTGAAATGTTAAATTAAACAATCTTAGTGTTATGGGGAAGTCTTTCATTACGGCGGTGCTGTGGCATTTGACTTCATTTCACAATAGATTGGAGCAGAAAGAAAGTTGGTGTTATTCATAAAAAGTCATAGATCTATAGATAATGTATTTAGACTATTTAATTAATGTCATCACTTACCTGAGCCCCTGGGAAATATACCAAGAAAACGAGACTCATTCAAATATAAAGGATACACCATAGAAATGCAGTTCAATCTAGCGGTGTAGCTACTCACTTCCCACCACACAGCAGAGTATTGTCTTTTAATCTTCTCTCTCTCCCAGGCATTAGCTGCGTCATAAACACCATCTTTATCTCATCACGACAACTACATTTTACAGTCTTTTCTTAGTGTTGCCTGAAGGCAGCCATGTCTGTTAATACTTGGATTACTGAACAGGCAGCCTGGGGCTTCATTTTCCTACAGCTTCAGACAGTTGACACATTTTCCATGTATCTTAAAGATATCAGACATTTGGTTATTAGTGCCAGCTCAGGTGTGGTGTATGCTCCACTGCAGGTGTGCTATAGATTTCAAGTCAGCTCTTGATATTTCCATCTAGGACAAGACGAATGTACTAGAAATCTCTTTGCAGTTCCTTATTACTTATTGTATAACCAAGAGAATCTGCCAAGGCATTTATTGACAATGGCGGGTATAATTACTGAGAGTGATCTCATGTCAATTCCCACAGCTAACCGTTTTACTTTCCTATCCCTATTGCACCCTAGTTGCATCCCTAGTGTGTTGAACCCAGGGCATCATCAGCCTTGGCTGATTTCTCATGGCCAGTGTCCACACCCTAAATGTTGTTGTGATCATCAGTGAATCACACCCCAGATTGTGTACTCAGACCCAGCTGCCGTAGAATGTCTTGCCAGAAGGCAAGGAGAAAGAGTAACTTCACAGAGAACAAACCAGAGAAAAGATGTCTGCCCCTGTTTAGTCTGTTTGCAAAGTACAGTAAATAGCGATGTCGCAGTATACATTTGGACACACACACACACACACACACACCTCTGGTAAGGGATATATGAGGGCCATCTAAGGATTTCTGGTTAAATATTAATCAAGTGATGCATAGACGCTTGCATTTGGAAACCCCTGCCTTAGCCCCAACACATTCTAAAATGACCTATCAATCCTCAGGCTTTGACCTTAATTTGAACTGTTCAGGATTGCATGGCTCATGCTCTATTACCTATGTGTCTACCTCTAATACCTATTTACCTTCATCACCCTCTTTAGAATTAGAATTACACCTTTTCAGTCACTTTGAGTTATAGTAGTCTCTCAAATGGTTTCTTTTTTGTTTAGCCTCCATCTGTTCTCTAAAGGCCTTGTAGTGTTGCTATTGTGGCCTATAGGCATAAATCTATCAGACATTCTTCTTCTTTTATCTTGATTAGGGACAATAGTACCCAGATAGAGATAGCAGCAGGCCTGAAGGGTCAGTATACTCAGGTGTTGGCTAGATTAGATAAAGGCGTGAATGTTAAGGTGCTGGGGTTAATGGATGAATGGAT
>OOFE01048915.1:22500-28906 GCA_900323365.1 Monocentris japonica
ATACAATTGCTCCCTCTTGTGGACAATCATACAATCACATACAGCTGTCATGAGATAAGAAACTTGCTCCCATGACAGCACAGGATCTCTATTTTCAGGCCCACTTCCAAGGAAGGAGATAAGTTGTAGTAACAATACAGCAGCTGATTTGATGGCCTTTGCCCTATAGGTGGCTTGAGTGTGATAACATGCAACTTATCAGTAATGAACTAATTATACATAGAAGATAACCAATGCTCTTAAGATTCAAGAGGAGCAATAGTAGCAAAACCACAGAGGAAATATATGTTTGTATACATGTGTTGATTCAAGGAAAAAGTCCTTTAGTTTATTAAAATCCATTTACATTGAAAGAAATCTCCTTTTCCTTCTTGATTGTAAGGATGAGGAAATTGATAACACCTATGATAAAAATCCTATCTTATAATTATCCTCTCCTCTTATCTCAGCAATATGAAAACTGGAGGCCGAACCAGCCTGACAGCTTCTTCTCCTCTGGTGAGGACTGTGTAGTGTTGATCTGGCATGAGGACGGCCAGTGGAACGACGTTCCTTGCAACTACCACCTCACCTTCACCTGCAAGAAGGGCACAGGTAAAAAGACTGTTGAATTGCAAACATTTGCCTGTTTTACAAATGAAAGTCAGTGACCAAAATGAATGTAACTGGTTGGAGTATAAAGATATTTTCAGGGAGAAAGACTTATAGAAGTATGATACATAACTTTCTACAACAGAAGAAAATACAAGCCTGATGGTCTCTGCTGTTAATGTTCCTCTCTTTAATGTCATTGCTCTCTTCCCCAGTGGCCTGCAGCCAGCCCCCTCTGGTGGAGAATGCACGAACCTTTGGCAAGAAGCGTGAGAGGTACGAGATCAACTCGCTGGTGAGGTACCATTGCCGGAACGGCTTCATTCAGAGGCACATGCCAGTCATCCGCTGCCGTGGGAATGGACAGTGGGATGCCCCCAAAATCTCCTGCATGAACCGTAAGTACATTAAAGTGTATGCTCCTATCGTGTGTTTTATCAAGTCTTTTATATGATTTTGACAAAACATGTTTTAGAGGTAATATAGTAGAATGTAGAATTATAGAATTGAACTGTAGCATTGTTCTCACCTTAACTGAATTTCATTTTTCTCTAACAGCATCAAGCTATCAAAGGTCTTTCACCACAAGACACCAACACAGTAGTCTGTACAGCATCAACAACTTCAAACAATGGCCTGAGGAGGCCTTCCGCTATCGGCATCAGCGCTACAGGGGGAGGAGAGACAGGGCTGAACACAAGCTAAGGAGACAGTGATTGCCATGTAACATGGCACAACCTCCCAGAGACGACAACACAAGCCTGTCGCTTGTGTCGAAAAAGGATTCTCGAAGGAAAAGGACAAGAGAAAATCCATCAAAGAAACCCTGAGGTTTTCTTACATTTTGGATGATGATGGAATCTTATCAAGTGCCTTTTTAAAGAGATATTGTTTGTTACATGATATTCTATGCCAACATGGATAAAATACTTTCAGCGGGCTACTGGAAAAGCAAAAAGTACACTATTTTCTCTTTTTTTATCTGGAGGAGAATGGTTTTTTAAACCAATAATGCATTCATGACCATTTTTATAACACTTCTTTAGTGTTCAAACCAAAAGTGTTCCTCATGCATGGAAATCAGAAAGCAGTTTTTGTGAAATGAAATTATAGCGCTTATGTTACGTCAAGGAGTTCATTACATTTCAGAGCTGTTTGAGCTGGACTTCAATCAATTTATTGAGTATGCATACATATCAACATTCTCAACTTTTAACAATACTATGTATTCTGTGTCAAGGAATCTATGCTTGGGTTTCTCAGAACACTAATGGAGGCATCAGTGATATTAATGATTGTGTTAATGACTCATAGTTCACATTACTAGAAATATATAACACATACATAGAGCAACTGTCCATAAAACTTTATCATTCTCCATTCTTCAAACTTTATCAGCAGAGACACCGAGTGTATTCGGAAACATGGTTTCATAGCTTTCCTAGTAGCAAATCAGATTCCACATGACTAAGGCATATGGCTTATAAGAAGCGTTGGGAAATCTTACCCAATCACTTTTTAACTGCTGGAGACTTTCTTTGTGATGGCAGCTTTGAAATTACCAAATTACCAACTTTTTAATTAGTTCCATCCTTCACTGGAGGATGTCATCCATGTCTTGTCAAGATAAATGCTTCTGGATAGATTTATAGAGAGAGAATATATGAAACTTATTTTTATGGTTTCTGTTCTATGGCACCTTGCATTTTAATGTCGGAAAGATCACTCTCTAAGTACATAGCAGCAAAACCTTTATCCAGTGATGAAAAGCCACAGACAATCAACTATTTTAAAACTAAAGAAGGGAAGTGTGGCTCAAGTAGTATATTTTGTCTGTTCAAGTGTGTTCTCTGCAATTCAGTGCACAACTTACAATTTCTTGCTATGTTTACAGCAACTGCAAACCTTTTCATAATTCCAAACCAAAGACTTTCATTTGTTGTGCTATAGCTTGTAATAGTTTTCTAGCTAAGGTCATTGAGAGAATGTATTTTGTGAAACACTCAAAAAGACTTGAACGAAATGTCTGTTTAACCAGAGATGCATATAATTTATTTTCAAGCTGCTCTTGATCTCCCTAATTATTTTGTACTCACAGGTAAAATAAGATGCAGTTACCTGGCCCAGCAATAGCCTTCATACATACATCCATACAGCCAGCAATGGACCAAAGAGTAAGGAGGGCCCCATCAGCTGCAATAATCTTTTTCTCTAACATTATGAAAATATTTTGACAGATATTGCAAGGTGGATGGTAATGTGTGGTCTCCAGCAGTTGTTTTTTTGATGTAAAAAAAAGTGTTTCATGTTTGTTTTGTCTGTCTTTGATTGTATGTGTGTGTGTATTTCAGCATTGACGTGCACATAATATCATTTTATATTTAAAATGTTATATACTATAACATTTTTTATTTTACAATGTGAATGTCTGGGAAGTTTGTGAAATGTTTTAAAGAAATCAAACTGTGTTTTCTGCTTTCCATCACCAAAGAAATAAAAAAAATATATGTATTAATGAAATTTTATTTGAACTTTTTAAAAAGTAGTGGCAGTAAGTAGTGCAGCGGTGTCACCAGCAGGTAGTGCTCTCAGACCAATAGCGTGGTATGGCTCCCACCGCCATGAGGCAATCTGTGTCTACGCCAGTGGTTCTCAAACTTTTTATGTCAGGCCCCCCTTTGGCGGACAAAAAATTTTCGGGCCCCCCCTCGCCCCAACAAAATAGTCATGAAATGAGCCAAGTTTAAATTTATTGAAATAAAATCAATATCATGAGCAGTCAAATCGTGCAACCACTTAACAATAACATGCTCCGTCAGTAAAAATAACAATTCTCCATGAATCTGTGTGCTCTTTCAAAAACAGAGGAAGAAATCGCTTTGCTAGAACAATAACATACATAACAATACAGTTCAATAGACAAAAATCTTATGAAATTGTGCAATAACTTTGCAATCAGTGCAAAAAAAGGAGAAAATGCAGATATTTGGCCAAAGAACAAGATGAACAAGTCAATGTGTGAGGTATTCATCGAGTTTTCTCTGAAAGAAGTCGAGGGGCTTCTTGACGTGACTGGGGTGTAATGTCTCTATGTTTGGTCTCATACTGTCTGCTGCGAGAGTTTTCTGACATAAAACACACAGGGGTCTCTCCTCACCTCCCACCACATTCGCTGTGAAGCCAAGAGCGAGATAAGCCTCGTCATATTTTCTTGACTTTTCTTGAGTTTTTTCTTGAGTTTGTTTCTTGAGTTTGTTTCTTGTTTGTCTCCTGTTCGCCTATTTTCCTTTTCGTCCCGGTCAAATACTTCTCCATTCTGTGCAACTGCTGACACTTAATGAACCCATTCATTGGGGACGGGACCATGACAGCGCAGTTTGTTTATTGTTGTGCGCCGTGAGAAACAGGCCGACGTTAAAACAATAGTTCAGCACATTGGTTCTGCGTAAACGGACCTTTTCCTCCTTGTCGCTCGCCCCCCCCCTGTCATGCCTCTGCGCCCCACACTTTGAGAAACACTGCTTTAAGTTAAGTAGAATTTCTGGGTACTTTTTACACCCCTGGTTTGTAGTTGTCATGACTGACCTGAAGTTTGATCAATCGCTAGGATGGATAGTGATGTGAGGTGGATCAATAGTATCAATAGTATTGAATTGGTGCTGATCAGCTCCTCGTCTCCTTCCAGGTTCTGTCAAATCAATCAAATGATTTTTTTTGTGGAAAACCTCAAACCTGTTTGTTTCTTGTTTTATCTTGAAGGAAAAGAAAGTGAAGTTTGTATCTGTGTCTCAGCGTGTCCTCAGACAGACAGAGAGGCAGACAGACAGACAGACAGACAGGCAGGCAAGCAGGCAGACAGGCAGGCAGACAGACAGACAGGCAGGCAAGCAGGCAGGCAGACAGACAGGCAGGCAGACATACAGCCAGACAGGCTCCTGTCTCACTTCCTTAGTGAAGTTGTAATGCTATTTGATCCATTTGTTTTAATACTTTCTGCAGAATTCAATCCTGGAATTATAAAACTCCTGAAAGAAATATCAGGACTGACTGTGTGTGTGTGTGTGTGTGTGTATGTGTGTGTGTATGTGTGTGTGTGTGTGTGTGTGCGTGTGCATGTGTGTGCGTGTGTGTGTGTCCATCAGAACTGCCTGAGGAGGCGGGACGCTGGTCTGATCAGCCAGTTACAGGAGCTGGACCGTCAGATCAGTGACCTGCGATTGGACAGCGAGGTGTCACATGACCAGGAGACGGACAGCCGGCCCAGTTCAGGTATAATAAGAATAAAAAGAATCTTTAGTTATAAAGCAGCTTTCAAAATAAGGTTCCAAAGTGATTCACAACCAAGAAAGATCAATAAGATCAATAATATCAAAACAGTAAAAGAAAGGAATAAATAATATCAGACAAGGTAAGTAGAAGCGAAATATGACAGAAAGGCCTTCAGATAAAAGACAGGAGGACGGTGTCATGTTGCTGTTGTCGTGATCTAGGGTGATCTAAGGGTGATCTAGGCATGATCTAAGGGTGATCTAGGGCTGATCTAGGCTGATCTAGGGGTGATCTAAGGGTGATCTCGGGGTAATCTAAGGGTGATCTGGGGTCATCTAGGGTGATCTAAGGGTGATCTAGGCATGATCTAATCGTGGTGAGAGCTGCAGTGGGTCACATTCCTGTCCCACCAGGTCATTCTGGGAAGGAACGCCAAACCGCAGACAGTGCTGCAGACAGCAGCCATCTGGGCGTCGGCTTCCCTCAGGACTCAGTGGATCTAAATTAGATGGTTGATAGAAACACTCAGTGGATCTTAGTTGAACTGTTACTGATATAATGAATGGATCAGCTGATCTGCTGTTTCCTGTCGACTCGGATCATCAGCAGTTTGTTAGTTCAGGTTTTGAATCCAGACAGGAAGTGATGTCAGTAAAGAAATATGTCTAATATATCCTGAGAGGAGCAGAATACAGACAAACAGCATCCCTATTTTGCTAGGGTTAAGACAAGTAAGCCCAGTTTCTGTTTGTGTCATACCCCCAATTGGAGGTAGTTTCACCTGAGCTAGGACAATTGACTTGTTAACTGGGAGGGGCCTGCACTCCTGGCAGACAGTTAGCAATCAGTGGAAGCAGTCTTAGATCACTGCTGCTTTGAAAGTGTCAGGCAAACGAAGGCAATGGGCGACTTTTTCAAGCAACGGCCTTCAAAGAATGGGTGCTTCTTCGTTTCATATTATGATTTAAACCCTGTCATTGTACTGTGATCTACCATGTGTTAGCTTCCTATTCCTGTCTACTCCTCTTTCTGGTGGTCGTAGAGACGCTGGGTCACACCCAGGCGCCGCGACCCCACTAATCTTATCTATCCTACTCTCTCAACTCACGTGGACCAAGTGGTGGCAGGGGGGCTTTGGAATTGCCAGTCGGCTGTTCCGAAAGCTGAGTTCATCTCAGGCTACACATCCTTGCTCTCCCTCAACCTTCTTGCTCTAGCTGAGACTTGGATCACCCCAGAAAACACTGCCACACCCACAGCTCTGTCAGATGTGTACTCTTTCTCTCACACTCCCAGAGCTGCGAGGCGAGGTGGTGGTACTGGCCTGCTCATTTCCCCAAAATGGAAATACTCTCTTTCTTCCTATTTCGCAATTCTCTCCTGCCTCCTTTGAATTTCATGCGGCCTATCCCTCTCCCCATCTCCTCCTACCAATAAGGTTGGCAACCAGCTGGATCTAATCTTCACCAGACACTGTTCCACTGCTAACCTCTCTGTCACTCCTCTCCAACTCTCTGACCATTACTTCATGTCCTACTCTCTCTCT
>OOFE01048916.1:0-17441 GCA_900323365.1 Monocentris japonica
CACAGGGGCCTCTGAGTGACGGGGCAACCAGTCACCTCGAGGCAGCAGAGCGGAGTGGTCAGGCTGGAGGTAAGGAGCTGTTCCTTTTACTGCCCTATAGGCTAGCACCAGGGTCTTGAACTGGATGAGCTGCTACAGGGAGCCAGTGTAGAGAACGGAGAAGGGTAGTAGTGTGGGAGAACTTGGGGTGGTTGAACACCAGACGAGCTGCAGCTTTCTGAACAAGCTCCAGAGGTCTGATGGCAGACGCCGGGGCACCAGCAAGGAGGGAGTTGCAGTAGTCCAGGTGGGAGATAAGAAGAGCCTGGATGAGCACCTGTGCCGCCTCATCAGTGAGGAAGGGGCGAATCCTCCTGATGTTGTGGAGTAGGAATCTGCAGGAGCGTGTCACTGATGCAACGTTTGCTGAGAACGACAGTTGGTCGTCCAGGCAATCTATTCTATCAAAGTGTGGAAGGATAAAATAAAAATAACAGAGAAATCAAGTTTGCATAAATACTCAACCCCTTTAGTTTGTTCGGGGCAAGTTTGTAAAAATGTGTTCAATATTTTGGATTGCCGATACTCAGATGTCATATTTATATTTATTTACATTGGTTTCCTTTCAAACTTGTCTTTCTTGCTAACAAAGCTGAGAGATTTATCTTTTCGCTGAAACTCCAAGACCTGGACTGTAATGTTATCCATAAATGATCCATATGTGTTTCAGTATTTTGATGGGCAATCCACCCTACACCCTGAGATCCCATTAAGATCTAGTGATCTAGTCTCAGCTTTGTTAGCAAGAAAGGCAAGTTCAAAACGAAAGTGAAACCAGACCGCTGCAGCCTGGCTCGGTAGAGGTCGGTGTGTAGCATTTCCCCATCAGCAGCAAAGGGGATGGATGACTACCCCTACCCGGTCACCATGCAGGGCGGGTGGACCGGCGCCCAGTCCAAAGCCTTAAAGAATAAACTTCAGCAGTATTTGCAGAGCAAGAAGAAGTCAAACGGAGGTGACTGCACAAGTCAAATATGATTGCCACAATACTCTGCCGGAGCGTATTTTTGTCATGTAATGGAAAGAAAATGCAATAAGCCTTTTAGTAATAGAGATCCACTAGAAAGAAAAGTATCAACTTGAACATTTATTAGGTGTGTGTGGATCCAGTATGAAGGCCAAAACACTCCATAGGACGTATCAGAGACATTCAATTAATGTCAGTTGCTCCTGTCTTTAGAGTGGACATCAATTTTATTTCTACATTTTATTTCTACTCATATTTTGATAATCTCTTTCAGGTTCTTATGTCAAAGTGAAAGTGCTATATTTAAAGGGCAACTATGAAGTTATTATGGTAAGTCAATACATGTATTTGCAATTTTTACAGTTTAACCTTAGTTGGATCCTAGACCTCCTGACAGAAACACCACAGACAGTCTGCGTTGGCAACAACACCTCCCATTCCATCACGCCAGGGTTGTGTGCTCAGCCCGCTGCTGTTCATGCTGCCAACCCACGACTGCTCCGCCAAATCCAGTACAAACCACATCATTAACTTCACTGATGATACAACAGTGGTGGGCCTCATCAGCAACAATGATGAAACAGTGTACAGGGAGGAAGTGGAGCAGCTAGTGGGTTGGTGTAAGGACAGCAACCTGTCCCTCAATGTCAGCAAGACAAAAGAGTTGATTGTGGACTTCAGGAAGACTCGGATCAACCATGCACCACTGCACATCAACGGTTCCACTGTGGAGAGAGTCAGCAGCACCAAATTCCTTGGTGTGCACATCACCGATGGCCTCACATGGCCCCTGAACAACTTAGCCAAGAGGGCCCAGCAACGGATGCACTTCCTGAGGAGACTGAAGCGGGCGAGGCTCCCACCCCCCATCCTCACCACATTCTACTGTGGCACTGTTGACAGTGTCCTGACCAACAGCATCACCATCTGGTACAAGAACTGCAACCCAACAGACCGCAAGACCCTGCAGCGGATTGTAAGGATGGCAGAGGGCATCATAGGGGTCTCCCTCACCCCCATCCAGGACACTTACCGGGAAAGATGCCTACGGAAAGTCTCCAGCATTGTAGGGGACTCTTCCCACCCCTCTCACAGACTCTTTGACCCCCTGCTGTCTGGCAGGAGGTACCGCAGCATTAAAGCCAGCACCACCAGGATGTGCAACAGCTTCTTCCCCCAGGCTGTCAGACTGCTCAACACCTCACTGCTACCTAAAAAACATACATGCCTTATTTGACACACACACATGCACACATACCCTGCACGGGTCACTTTACACTTGATACTTTATATTGACACCACTACTCAGCACATTGTTTTTTTACTATATATTTTATTCTTTAATTTATTATGTTGGTTGTATTTTATGTCATGTCTTATGTTCTGCTTTTTGCACCTTGGTCCTAAGAGGAACGACATTTCATTTGGCTGTATGCGCTACATGTACGGCTGACATGACAATAAACTCATCTCAACTTGACAACTTGACTTGACTTAAAAAAACGTTTATTTTCAGACTGAACACCACCTATGATGGAAGAATGTGTATTTTGTGATAAAGGACAACAGTAACAAAAAACAAACTAGAAAAGGTTAAATTTTCTGAAGAAAATTTGTGTGCTTGTTTCAGCTTAAAAGTGTTTCTGGAGTCTCTGATCTGTGAACATTGTGAAAGAAATGTGACCCTGGCTATTTGACAGTCTCTGACTCCATCTAGCGGCTTATAGAGACACAGCCATTGTCAAAGCGAAAGTGAAACTTATCTTTTTCTAATGCATTTCTATGGGGCCAAAATATTGCAAATAAAATTCAATTGCAAAGTAAAAGTGTAATCAAAAATTTGAATGACCGATCATGATTCCAGGCTATGCTGAATTTTTCAAAGTTTAAACGGCGTTGATAGAAAATTTGTGTGCTTGCTACAGCTTAAAAATGTTTTTTAAAAAGTCAATTTAGCCAGAAAGATACTGTGTTACGTAATTGGAGTAGTAGAAGTAGTAAAAGCAGTAAAAGCAGAAGTAATAGCAGCACCAGCAGTAGTAGTAGAGGTAGTAGTATTAGTAGTAGTAGTAGCAGAAGTAGTAATAGTTGAAGTATTAGCAGAAGCAGTGGTTTGTGTTTTCTATTCAGTCATCAGTAAACCACAAACTGAGTCTCTGGTCTGTGGTCATCGTGAAAGACAGCCAGGGTCACATTTGACGGCCACCAGAGGGACACAGAGACTGTCAAATGTGACCCTGGCTGTTAGTAATAGCTGCAGTAAAAGTAGTAGTAGTTGAAGTATTAGCAGAAGTAGTAACAGCAGTAGTAGTAACAAAAGTAGTAGCAGTAGTAGTAGTGTTAGCAGAAATAGTAGCGGCATTTACAGCTCTAGTAGTAGTAATAGTATTGAAAAATGTAATTGAAATCATAGTATTAAACATATTGAAAGTATTAAAAGTATAAATAGCTGTAATGATTATTTGTGTGGAAACTTTCTCCATCAAATCATATTTGTAGACATATTTCATGTCCAGCTTTGTGTTTTCTATTCATTCATCCATCAGTAAACCACAAACTGCGTCACTGGTCTCTGGACATTGTGAAAGACAGCCAGGGTCACATTTGACGGCCACCAGAGGGAGTCAGAGACTGTCAAATGTGACTCTGGCTGTCTTTCACAATGTCCAGAGACCAGTGACGCAGTTTGTGGTTTACTGATGGATGAATGAATAGAAAACACAAAGCTGGACATGAAATATGTCTACAAATATGATTTGATGGAGAAAGTTTCCACACAAATAATCATTACAACATGGATGGATCTAGTGGCTTGTAGAGACAGAGCCATTGTCAAAGCGAAAGTGAAACGTATCTTTTTATAATGCATTCCTATGGGGCCAAAAAATTGCAAATAAAATTCAATTGCAGAAAGTGTAAGTGTAATCAAAAATTTGAATGATCGATTGTGATTCCAGACTATGCTGAATTTTTCAAAGTTTGAACGGTGTTGATAGTTTAAATGGTGTGAAAGTATTTGAGCGCTGAAGTAGAGGGAATATTATTAGTGTGCTTGCATTAGCAAGTAACACTTATGTTCTTGTACTTACTTCTTTATTATTATAATTCCCTCTTTGATAACCACTTTGTCTGATCAGCTTGATAGCAACCTCATCTCGTCAACAGAGGCTCATGACAGAGCTGAGCAGTTCAATGAAAGTATTATTATTGGACGAGGTGGTGTTCTCAAATTTAAGAGCGATAACTGACAGACTGTCTGACACACCCCGTTCCTGCGGAAGACCAGCTCTTGATATCCCTATATATGGAAGCCCATAGGGGACAAAGTGGTTATTTCCCGCACCAGCCAGGTCGCTACCATTGCCCCAGTGACAGACAAACACTGCTACTTCCTGTTGGTGCGTAAAGCTGGTCCAGGAACAGAAGAGAAGTCACTAAACAAAGACATAACGTTCTAACTGAAGACCCGCCTTGATGAGAGGACTGACAGATTGCGTTTCATTTTCTGTTTCACTTATTGCATTTGAATATTGTCCACTGTACAGCAGGTTAAGTCTTTGAAAATTAAATGTCAAACGCTGTTTTCATTTTAATTTTCAAATTGTTAGAAAATTGCATTTTAATTTTAATTGTGACTTAAATATTGCTTGTGTAAAGGGAAAATCAGGTTACATTGTTTATATTGCATTTTAATTTTCAAATTTGTATTAACATTTGAATATTGTCCACAAAATGAAATGTCAAACAGCTTTTCCATTTTCATTTTAAAATGGTCATAGAATGCCCATACCAGTATGTGGGAATGAAAATGCATTTTCATTTTTACTCAAATAACACATACACATGTGGAAAATTATAATGCTATTGTGGAATTACATTTTCATTTTCAAGTTTACATTATCATTTTAATAAAGTCCGCTATGGGCTTCCATAGACTGCAGGTGTGTGTGTCCTAGCTTGGAGGCACCTGTAGTACCCCTGATTGGCACTGGATGGAGCCAATGGGCAAGAAAGTAGGAGCCCTCTAGCATCATGCCCCACAGCCCTTTACAGTTTATGTTCATATTGTTTGATCATATGCTGTTAAATAAAACAGATGAATGTGTGAAAACCAAAACTTGTTTCAATTGTCTTCTATGTGTCTTCTATAAAGTCAAAATTGCAGAAATCCAATATGGCAGGGTTGGTCTTTTAGAGCACAACCAGCTGCAAAGGTACTCTGGCTTTGGTGTTATGGTTTTTGGTGTTATGGTGTGAGAGTTCTGGCCTCTTCTGTTTAATGTGTGTATTTATTTAATTACAGCGCCACCATCTGGCCTATGATCATCTTTCTTGAGTGACAAGCCACTATCAATATCTAGCATTTTACCAAATAGAACCTCAGGAAAAATAGCAATAATAACCACACCCACGTACACCAAGTAAAACCAAAAAATCATTTTTGAAGAACTGGTTGATGAATCAACTTTATTTGGCACTAACACACGTACACATGCAGTGAATTTCTTTCTTAGCATACCTCTGACGAGATATACACACATCACCCCACACACAATTGACTAATACTAGGACCTAAAGTATATGTACCAAATTTCATGAAATTGGATTCAACAGACAAGGAGAAACACACTTTTAGCATTTGTGACGCCCTCTATAAGTCAGTATTTTTCAGTGATGTGGTGAATAAATATGTGGGTGAACTCTGACCTCCACTTGATTTAGTGAGTACAAATGATTGATAATGATTAAGCAATGACTGAACTATCATGACAAATGAATCAAGCGTAATACCTTGGTCACCATTAGTTAATTGACTCCTACTCATATGAAAATATTGACTGTGATCTGCCCACCTACAGGTTCTGTACTAAACGTTTCTATTAGGTGGTCCATGACATCATACACAAAAGTATGAGAACCCCTGATCTACAAGGCAAAGGCTATGGGCGGTTCCGATACTTTCTTTTTCCCCGTGATTCAGTTGCGAAACGAAAGTGAAACCAGACCGCTGTAGCCTGGCTCGGTAGAAGTCTGTCTGTCGCATCTTCCAGTTAGGAGCGAAGAGAATGGAAGAATATCCAGTCACCGTGCAGGGCGGGTGGACCGCCGCCCAGTCCAAAACTTTAAAGAATAAACTTCAGCTGTATTTTCAGAGCAAGAAGAAGTCAAACGGAGGCGACTGCCGAGTCCAAGTGACAGATGACGACGCCGGAAGAGCCACTGTTTACTTCAAATCAGAGGAAGGTGATTATGCTGCGTTAACTACCAAAAAAGTTGTTTCCAGTTTGTTTGGAATAAATAGAAGAAGAACTGGGTAGTTAGTATGAGCAGCGATTGCCACTATGGCTGAACGGATGAACTAAAGAGCGCCACCTACAGAAACTCAGACTACATCGACAGAAAATCCAAGGAGAAAGACGTCACAGTACTGGACACACTGTTTGATTGCCAGGCGATCTCTGGGAAGTGCAGTGAGAAACACCACAGTGAGGAACACCACAGTGAGGAACACCACAGTGAGGCTGAGAGACAAAGATGGAGACAAAATAAAAAAAAACAATGATCTCTCAGATTACCACATTAAGAAAGTTTTCTAATGGGCAAAAGTTAATAAGCCAATAGAGAATTTTCAAAGCTCCTCAGTATCATGTTTGCAGTGTGTCTACAGGCTTACAAGCTGCTGATTAGCTGATAAACTTCACCTTTTCACCCTGGGGTGTAAGTACTAAGTCCTTGTCCTCATTGCTGGACTGTTTTTGTCATGTGAGTACCTATGATACCCTATGGCATTCCTATAGGCACTTATAGTGTGTCAGTGGTACTCAATATTGAGGTTATACTGACTTGAAGGTTAGACCACTATTTCAGGCCAATATTGTCCTTTTATTTGACGTTAATTTATCTTTTTACTTGAAATGGGATCTGGTCCAGTCAGTATCATCCACCTCTGATATGATGGATATGATGCAGTTTGATTGATTATGTATTGGAAAATTGACCAATACTACACTCGTTGTCAATGGGAAGGCCTTAACCTGAACTGATTCTTTGATGCATTTTTGATTATAGTATTATTATTATTATTATTATTATTAGTAGTAGTAGTAGTAGTAGTAGTAGTAGTAGCATTCTGGGTTTCAGTGGAGAGTTTTAGTGGCCCATGGTCTAAATGCTGTTTCAGAGGCTTGTCACCGTGACAAAAATCTAATTGTGGGGGAAACACTGAATACTATTATGTGTATACAGTATATTGTATATATCATTTTTGTCATGAAAATGGGAAAAGGATATTGAGTATTGGCACCAAACACCGTCCATCAGCAGCTTCAATCCAAATGTATCAGCTTTCAGAAACCCACCGTGGTCAAATCCTACTCGTCATACTTTACAGTATTTTTTTTATCTTCAATATCACTACATTAATATATTCTGATAATATTTCTAGAGGGACTTCTAGTGTATGTGTGGTACTCAGAGTTTATAGTGACTTTATTGTACTTAATGATATTTTGTTTAATATTTAATATTCCCAGGGAACTTTTTTCTGTAGTATCTTTCTACTGTAAAGTGTAATATACATCTCATTCATAATGGCTTATCACTGTTACACATTTTAGGTCCTGGTCTTTTTTTTTGAAGGAACACGAGCTGGGAATGATCAATACACAATTCTTTTTATTCCAGTGAGAGAGAGAGTCCTTGCGAGGGAAAACCATGAAGTTATCCTGGAGAAAGAAAGCGTGAAGTTGCATCTGTTCTCTCAGTCAGTAAGTAAAGGATATTTAAAGCTGCTCTGTTTCATTTCATCATTTTAACATGTATATATCATCGTCATATTACTCGTGTTACCTTGATATAACGATTGGTAGCCTCTAACTCACCCCAGTGGTATTGCTCGTGTTTCTCTAAATTAAGACTACATTTCCCATAAACCCCCGTTGCTTCTTGTCCCCCCTCCATGGTGTCTTTGCCTTTCAACATGTTGGAAGTGATTTTTCCATCTTCCTTTCTCTCCTTCCACCATCTGCCGTTGCCAGAAACTCTGAAACCTTTAGCTCCGTTTGTGTTGTGAAATGGCGTCACATCAGCATGGAGATCTCTATGGGATCTCTCCAATTTTGATTTGTTTGTTTGAGTTGTTGGATGCGTCACAAAATAAATTATTTTAGAAAGCTTTATTCATTTATTTATTTAAAAAGCGTTATTGCCCACTTTTACAATAAAAGTAGAAATTTTTCTTTTGGCTTCATATATAAAGAGAGTAATAGTCTACCAAGGAGCAGAGGCCTGTTGAGTATTATTTATCCAATTGAGATTGCCATGGCATATTAGTGGCGTCCTTCTATCAGACTTAATAAATAGATAAATGAAATGGCGCTGGATGTTACTGTTGCTATGGTCCCCCGACACATGGGGATCAGTTCAAATCACAAAGAATGGCCTCAGTTTGTTCCATAAAACGGTCAGTTGCTGATAACTTGTCATACCAGTAGACAGATATCCTGTTGTACAGAGAGTTATCCTGTCTGTTTTGGTATTTTAATGGTTGAAATTGAGTCATCAGCTCCATTATGACAGGTTATCAGGACAAGGTTTGGTTTCTCCTCCTGTCAACTTAAATGTGGATTACATGACAACACTGTTGCACTTTGTACCATCTACCTGCTGTGGTTTTTTTCACGGCTGCACTGTCGCTTGTTATGTCCTGCAAAACTGATTTTTCACATGCACTGAAATAAATTCCCGGCTGTGTGGCAGTAAAAGGAAGTTGAACTTGAACAAGAAAGCTCTGCACTCCAAGCATATCTTCTGCTGACTGGCTGTGTTGGTGCATGACGCTGCTTTATGACAGGGCGAGGTATTTCTCTGCTCCCAGCATATTCACCTGATTGGCACAGCAACCTGGTCTAACTAGATTATCTAGAGCTCAGTAAAGTATTCACTAACCAGTGAAAGTACATAGGGAACCTTCTTTAGAGATGAAAGTAAAACATTTACTTATTGAACCAGTTTACCGATGTAGTTGGTCGATATTGGCCTTTTATTAAATATCATCACCACAGCTACAGAAACAGGAAAACCTGACCTGAAACCTTTGGTCAATTCATTCTTCATTTAAAGGCAGCAATGAATCCCAGAGTTTCCCTGCCGTTGAATAGGTGGGGGGTCAAAGAGCTGCTAACCCTAACAGAATTTCATTCGTCTGGTTTCAATGGAGAGTTTTAGTGTCCATGATGGTCTAAATGTTTCAGAGGCTTTTCACCACGATAAGAAGAAAACTCTGGAGGAAACACTGAATACTTGAATTCTTTGGCACGAAAACAGTCGAAATACTTAATATCGGCATAAAATATTTTCAGCTTTAGTACAAAATATTGGTATTGCTATTAGCTGTCAAAATCCCATATCAGTCACACCCTGGTCCTCTGTAGCTCAATAGAGCAAGACTGTAACGCTACCAGGGTTGAGGGTTTGATTCCTACTGGGATCACATGTTAACGATTTTCATTTTTGGAACTGTAAGCTGCTTTGGATGAAAGCGTGAACCAAACTATACAACTACACATTATTTATGTTTTGAATGCAATTGTCAGAAAAGCAGAATGTTCAGCTTATGGACAGATATAATGTGCAGATACAACAAATACCGGCCTGCCTAAAGATTTTCAGTAGACTTAATAAACTTCCTTATGTCATTTTGTGTGATTAGAGCTTCTCTTGTTTTCCTCCCCAGATTCCCCCCAAAAGTGACGACGTCTCAGGTAAAATTCACTCCAAAGATTGACTAGTTCTCTATTGAGGTGTTATGAGTTGCAGGAAAGGGAGAACTTGCTAGCAAATTCATATTGAAGTAATCCATCAAATATTGATATCACCATTGATATCAGCATATTGATATAATCTAAAAGTATTTGTATTGGTTGTTTTTGCACTTTTTGGGCATTTTCTGCCCTTATTGGACAGTTAAGTAGAGAGAGACAGGAAGGGTTAGGAGACAGGAGGGATGACATGCGACGTAGGTCCCAGGATGTCACAGTTACATGGTCCGCACCATAAATCAATATAATAACCTTGATTTTGGTTTTTGTTAGTTTGTTTTTGTTTGTTTTTTGGGGGGCAAGATATTTTTTGTAAGCCCTTTCCAGTTTTTTTACTCTTTCTTTTTTTCTGTGTTTCATTATTTTTATATGTGTGAATATAATAGAAAATTATTCTGTTTTTTCTTAGATTTGTCCAAAGATTGTGATCCCTCTGACCCTGAAGGTGGACCTGGGAATGAAGGCTATGAAGCAGACAAACAGGATAAAACCAAGCAGAGTGCGTGTGTGTGTGTGTGTGTGTGTGTGTGCATATTTGTGTGTGTGTGTTTTCATGAGTACTAATCACGCAAAACAAATATAATAACATGCTAAAAACACATATAAACATGCTAAATAACATTTGTTTGTTAAATCGATTGATACTCGACTTTGAGCTACTGAACTGTTTCTGGATTACAGGAAATCAAATGAAGTCATCAATTTGGGTTTTGGAAGAACATAGAGTCAACACAGATTTAGAAAAAAGAAAATAATACTAAAAATTGTCACAATGCTTCTAATTAGTGTATAGATAAAATTGGAGAACGGCGTGTGATTCAGGAAAGTAGGGAAGGGGAGGATGTAGGAGAGATTTGTCTGACCACAATATCAATACTGCTAAAAGTGAGTTTTACAGGTATGAAGGAAGTGTTTTTTCTTTTTGTCCCAGAAGCAGAGTCTCTCCAGAGCTTCGCTGTGGTGTTGGACAACGTCTCAGAAAGCATGACCAAGGATTTGCTGTCGATGCTGGTGGAGAACGTCGCTGGCCTGGACGAGAACAGCTACAGTCTGGAGATTATCTGGGAGGCAACCAGAGCGGTTGTGACCTTCAACAATCCCAATGGTACGAAATAACAAGCCTGCAGTCAACGTGCATTAGTAGAGTCTATGTCAATTCCAAGACCTGGTCCAGGTGAGGTTGAGTCCAGACCAAGTCCAAAGAGACCAAGTCAAGACCAAGACCAGAGCAAATTGATTCTTATTCAAGACCAAGACCGAATTAGGCAATAAACATTTCTTTCCAAATGTAACAATAATGATTAAGGAGTTTCTTAAAGGTGAACAGAGCTGTAGATGTATCTGCAGGAGCTCTGTACTAACAATGCTAGAGGTGAAATCCCTTAAATTGTTTGAATTCCTGAGGAGAAAATAAACCAAACAATAAATTTATCCTTTTTTTATATTCTCATATAGGCAGAAAAAAGTTGAAATCAGACTCGAGTAATATGGCCCTGCTGCTCCACTATTAAAATGTACATTATATGGTAGAGAAGTCTTCCCATATAGTTTCTAACAGGAGGAGCGTTCTCATGATAAATTGCATAGATGGACTAACTTTTATGACAGTGGCTCAAACAAGTTAGGAGATAAACTTCAGTACAGGAGATATACTTTTTTCAGTTTATTGTTATAGTACCTCCTCAAGTCAATCTGTTGAGTGATGAATGTCAAGTAACAACTTTATTTTCTAAAACTGAATATTTTGGAATGAAACCCTTCACTTCATCTACATCTACAAAATGAAGGGCTTCATATATGCTATCTATCCATAAAGGGGCTGTGATTTTGTCAACCAAGCACTTAATATAATTTGTTTTAACTTTGTGCTACCAGTTCTGTAAGAATAGATTTTGTGGAAATTTCATTTTGGAATAAAACTCTTCACATACAGTGTGTTGCTCCAGTCTTTGGGAGTAATAGTGTATATTTTGTAGATGTGGAGAGGTTCCTCACTGCAAGCCAGAACAATGTGAAGCTCCAGAGACATGGACTGACTGCCCGGCTACTGGAGGAAGCACAGAGTGTCCGAGTCGAGAGCCTTCCTCCCACCGTGATTAAAGGTATTCTGACACAAGGCTTAAACACCATTGCAGAGACAGACAGGAAATGTTTTATTGCAATTCACGTTGCCATCTAGTGAGATTTCTGACTTTCAAAACTCACTTTCCGGCCCATACTCTGTTTTGGAACAACCCCCCCCGACCCCAGGACTACAAGTTTGTATTCCTGTTAAGTTGCCTTAACTATGTCTGTATTCCTTTACAGAGATGTTGGAACTATATTTTGAGAAGAGCTGGCTTCTGCCAGTCAACATCATCATGATCCCAGAGGAACAGGCTGCCATTGTCACTTTTGATGACCCTAAAGGTAAAAACCCTACAGTACTGTTATATGACCTACTGTTTTTTGTTAAAGTGTATTCTAATTTCACACTGAATTAAATATGAATTACATATTTACTCTGATTTAGGAAGTACTTTGTAATTACAAATAAAGTAAACACTTGCCTAATCACAGTTCTACTGCTGTCGACTTCATTCCCCATATTGCTGCAGTTGTGGGAAGCATTTCAAAGAAAAAAGACCATGTTATGTGCGCGATTCCTGTCAAGGTGTATCCGCACTACGAGTCCCTGGGCATCACCCTGTATGGCAAAGAAAGACCAACATGGAAGATGCCTGAGCCCTTCACAGAGAGCATTCACCACGTTGTCTGGAAATTCCTCCTAATGAAGAAACAGTTAAAAACTATCAATGAACAGATGAGTCACTACTTCTGCAGTGTGGACTTGGATAGACCAGAGGTGAAAGTCAGCCCTCTCCCGAGCTTGTTGAGGCAGAAAGGTCTTACTGCAAGACATTTGGATGAATGGATGGGCAATTCTCAAAAGGCATTCCGTCAGCTCTTGGCTCAGTATACAGCCTTTGAGTGTCCAGTAAACACTCCTGCATGGAAAGTGGCGGAGAAAGAGGTGCGTTTGGTTGTGAAAGAAGATGCCATCCTAGTGCTGGATGCATCCAGGGGGTGTTTGACCGTGGTGGGCCGGGCTGAACACATAAAACGGATCAAAGCTCCTGTGGAGAGTATTGTTCTGAAGACCATGAGTAAGATTGAACGGCAGAGGAATGGTGTTTCGGAGTTGATGGATATGTCCCCTACTATATTCTACATGCTGCAGCAGGAAGGGTTGCAGAAAGCAATTCTTGACATTTCCCCTGAGATGGTTATCTCCTACCAAGAGAACAACAAGAAATTAACCATTTCGGGTCTTGAAGCAGAGGTTTATAAGGCAAAATCTTGGATCTTGGAGAGGAACATGGGGATGAGTAAAAGACTGCTGGATGTGAACCCACATGTCTTACAGTTCCTCAAGTCAGTGGACTCCATGGAAATGTCTCAGGACTTGTTCACATCCCAAGGCATAAGTGCCATTTACAGCGTGGAGGGCACAGAGGTTTTCCTGACAGGAAGCTCTGAGAGTATCCTTTCTGACGCCGAGAGGAGGGTGAAGAACGTCTTGTCCCTGCAGATGCTGGATGTGGAAGACCAGGAAGTGTTGACAATGCCCAAGTGGATGGATCTGAGGCAACAGCTTTCAGAAGCCTACAACTCCTCAAACAAGAGAACAGTGGTTATTCAGATCGATCCAGAGAGAAGAGACAAAATAACAGTGGCTGGCTTCCTTAATCCAGTGAAAGAAGTCAGCCAAAGTCTGAAGAACTTCATTGCGAATTATTCACAAGTTCAAGAAACCATCCGTGTCAAGTCCTGTGCCATGGTTCAGTTCATTCAGGAGAAAAAATCACAAGACTGGACCAGTATTGCCAAAGCTGATGATGTGACAGTCAAGTTTGAATCCAGGAGGCCAAGAATCAACCTCTCCGGGGCTCGTCTTCACGTCCAGAAAGTAAAGGCCTCCTTTCAAGACTTGGCTGCTGCTCTCTGCACTGACAACTTCACAGTTGACAAACCCGGGGCAAAGAAGTATTTCCTGTCTCAAGGCAGCCTGTTCTTGGCTACAGTAATGAAAGAGTTAAACTGTGTGGTGGTGCTGCGTCCAGAGAATGAGGAGGAGGAGGATTATGAGGATGAAGATGGCCATGGAATGTCGAGCTACTGCAAAGTGCAGGCAGCCAGCAGAGTTCTGGTGTCGGTCAGCATGGTGGACATCTGCAGCTTCAATGTGGACGCGGTGGTCAATGCAGCCAACGAGGAATTGCAGCACATCGGGGGTGTGGCTTTGGCCCTGCTCAAGGCTGCAGGTCCACGGTTGCAGAAAATCAGTGACGACTACATCGCCGAAAACGGACATCTACGTCCAGGTGATGCCATTGTGACAGATTCGTGTAACCTGCCTTGCAAGTATGTAGTACACGCAGTTGGTCCACGGTTCTCTGATTCTGACAAGAAGACAGCAGTGTCACGTCTGAAGCTTGCTGTTAAAGAAAGTCTGAGGCAGGCAGCAGCAACCAACTGCTCCACTATTGCTCTGCCAGCAATCAGCTCTGGTGTGTTTGGCTTCCCCCTTGAGCTCTGCACTGAGACCATAGCGCAGGCAGTACGTGAGTACTGTGACAATGAGGGACGTCGGGGATCGCTGACTGAGATTCACCTGGTGGACAACAACAGTAACACAGTGAGATCCCTGGCCATGGCTGTCAACAAAGAGTTCATTGACCTTGGACCTAAGATGACATTACCACAGCAGGTAGACGGAAGAGGCAGTGGGTCTTCAAGGTAAATTAAAGTAAGACAGATCATTATTACTCTTGATGAGAACATGTTACAAAGATCCAAAACATCTTAGAGGACTGGGAGTGTATATGTACTGAAATCAACCAGGGGGAATGGAACCTCTAGTGTGCCTTGTTCTACCATTGAACTATAAAGTACTACATAAGCACACCAATAGATTGCAGTGTTAATTAAATAGGAATTAGAAATAGAAATAGAATAGAATACAAAAAACAAACAATGATTTTAATTTTCAATAATTTCACTTGATTATTGGATGATGCTGAGTGTCTGCAAATATTTAACAATCATCATTTAACAAGAAAAATATTTTCAGTACATCCCTTAAAATGGTAATCAATTTGATTTTTTCATTTTGATTTTGTTTTGTTTTCTTTGTTTTCTTTTGTGTGTTTTTGTACTGCACTTCCCAGAAATTACTTGGCAATCATTAGTGTGGCAGGTACTATGATGTTATTTTGCTTGGATTTTCTGTTGATGACGTTTGAGTCTCTGTAGGTGGCAGTCTTTTCTTTGTCTGTTCAGCCATGGTGGCTATCGCTGCTCATGCTAACTACCTAGTTCTTCTATTTATTTTCAGAGATAGACTAGCAAAACAGATTTTTTTAAAACAAAAACAGATTGTGACTTTAAACATCTCACAATTGCCAAAATCACCCAGGGACTCCTTTGGGGTCCCAATCCCTGGGTTGAAAATGACCATGTTTTATAACACTGCTTGATCCTATTTTTCTCCTCCTAGTGGGTATCAGGGAATAAGTCAGAGGGGTCATGGTGGACATCAGACCCAGAGAGGAGGAGCATGGGGAGGAGGAGGAGCTGGCGGGAGAGGAACTGGATCTCGAGGAGGTCAGAGGGGACACAGGGGAGCTCTGAGCACCAGAGGACAAGTCAGGCTTGGTGGGCTGCCGAAAGCAGATGGGTATGGGACTCCAGTAATTCAGTTATTTACCCTCCTTGTACTGCATCTAGGGTGCTGACTCACAATTAGTGGGGTTAAACAATTACGGATGTAGTCAAGACCACATTAGTTGAGTCCAAGTCAATTCCAGGACCAGGTCTAAAGGGGATCGAGACCAAGCCATGACCGAGACTAGAACAAATACTGTTCAAGACCAAGACCAATATAGGCAATAAGCACCATACATGTCTTCCGAAATGTAAAAATAATGATTACAGAGTTGCGTAAGGATGAACAAAAATGTAGATCTGTCTGCAAATCCACTCTGTGCCCCTCTCTTCAACATCCAACAAATCAAAGCAAAGGATTTTGACTAATCAATGCATACGGTAGTTTGAGGAGCATGGCATACACAGGTTTTATGGATGAAATCCCTTCAATAGTCTGTCTCTCCTCTTTTCCTTGTACTTAATAAAAAAGGTGACTAAAGATAAACAAACAAATGACAAAACAATGATTTGACTGCTTGATAGAACTGAGCACAGACGTACGCCAACACGTTTCTCTGACCTAGCACAAACACTGACATCGGTCCTCCAGCAAACTGAAGACAATATGCCACAAACCCGGCATGCAGTTCTTTGTCATGTGATGACATCATGAATGATGCGTTCTCTTACTGGTTCTAGGTTCGGGAGGATGGAGCATGAAAGAGTGTTGGCCACACCAGAGGGTCTGAAGATTGTTCTCAGGAAGGGAAATATCCAAGACCAGTCTGTGAGTACATACCCTGGGTTTATCTCTCTGTTACCTTTTAAAGCATCTTTCGAGTTTTCCAGTTGTAGTAGTGTAGATCAATGGGTAGAGCAAGGCACTAATACTGCCAGGGTTAGGGGTTCAATTCCCACTGCAGTCACCCATACTAGAAATGTATGCACATGTAAAAACAACCACTAGATGACATAGCTTTTGTGACAAATTCCCAGACTTCCTTTATCCTTCCTTTACCAGTTATCAGACAGGGCTTGGACAAAATTGTCCCTGATGTCAGATTATGAATGTGGGCTGATGCAGATGTTTTGGAGAGGGCAACCAAAATGACACCCCACACTACTGACTTAAAACAGGAGGTAGTCAGGCCTTTCTTCCATAGTCTATAGTATAGCTGTGTTAGTTCTTCCTTATAGGCTACAACTTACTTGTGAAGCAAAATATGTTTGTACATAATTTTAACCCAGGATGAAATCTTTTCCCTTGCTGGTGACGATGCCTTCATCTTGCAGGAATAATTGCAGCCGTTCTGAATGGCCAAGCTGAATGCAAAGTCTCAATGGCACCTTTCCAAATATCTTATATGCACTACAATAATTTGGGGGACTTGGTATTGTGAAGTGAAGTGTTAGGGAATTGGGCGTAATTTCAGTTTGCATGGCCTTGCCTCCAAAAATATGTGGGCAAACTAAAGAGTGTACATATAATCACATATGCAGTGACAGACACAGAGAGGCTTCATTTTCTGACCAGCGCTATTAGGTACACTTCAGAATCAGAATCAGAATCAGAATCAGAATCAGAATGGAGGTTTATTGCCAAGTAAGTTTACACATACAAGGAATTTGCCTTGATCTGATGGTGCAACATTTAACAGAAGAAAAACAAGTCAAAAATATAAGAAGGAACAAGTCAAAAATATAAAATCTAAAAAAACAAATTCACATAATAAATTATAAAAAAAGACAAAACATATAACAGACAAGAGATGTGTGCAATAAGGTGCAAGTGGGAAATATGTGCAAGTTGCCTATTTGTAGTGTGTGTGTGTGTGTGTGTGGTGTGTGTGTGTGTGTGTCTGTGTGCGTTTGTGGGGGTCCGGGGCCTTGTTCTTGAGGCCGACTGCTGACGGGAAGAAACTGTTTTT
>OOFE01048917.1:0-13890 GCA_900323365.1 Monocentris japonica
TGAATCACATTTTCAAAGACCAATAATTTCAAATTAATTTCCAACATTTAACAACAATCTATTTTCTGATTAAAGACTGATTAAAATCATTACCATCATTGTCATCAGTGCAGTGGAAAAACATGCAGACTTGGCACGTGGCAGGATGAAAGGTGTCAAGGAAATTACACCTGCAGTGATGGGCGAGGCTCATCCGTCGAGCCAAAAGCCATTATGAGTTGTGAGGTAAATACCGTACGTACGCCTATGCCAGCAGTACTGAAGCCAGCTGTGGAGGGTTTGGATATGCTGAGTCACATCCCATGTTGTCTAAGTCACTTCAACTTGAGCATAACAACAAACACATCTTCTTAACATAAACAAATTTCACTCGAACTTAACTTATTTGCTTAGACTTCAGCTTAAAGACTTAATTGCTTAAATTTCAGCAGAACACAGAGCCACCTATTTCACCTTAACCTGACTGTGTCTGCTTAGCTTATTCTTGTCAATTTAAAGGGTAATTATACCTTTATTTTGCTATTGCAGTAGCACTCAGAGACGCTGACATCTCTGAGAAAAAAATGTCATCAATGTCATTTTAATCAAGTTTATAGAATTGTAACTTAAAGTAACCCAACAGTGTTGTGTGTTTGATGCCTCCCCCTACTCTTCTCCATCAGCCCAGGACTGGACCACGTCACTGCAGAACACACATATCCCTGTTTGTCATAAGCACTCTACTGTGTACTCGTTCATTAGTCTCTTAAAACTAGGCCAATCTGTGCCCTTGCTGGGCACATTTGCCTTGAAATATAATTTCCACTGGCATCATAGGATACTTCATGAAAATCAACATGCACACATCATATAGATAGCCATGATGCCTCCATCAATGCCCCAGGTTGAACCAAGCAATGATGAATCTTTGACTGCAAACAGCCCATCAAAGAGTGCATCATAAAATACATACTGGTATGCAGTATGTCCCTGCTGGATCAGGAGCAGGGGCTGACAAAGCACCTGGATGACCTCGCCCCCTTCCATCAGCAGGCCGCCAGCTATGGATTTCATATGGCTTATAATTTTAAGATTGACTGGTTCCCGATAGGACAGAGCTGCAGAAGTTTCAGGAGGGACACAGAGATCATGGGCTGAGCTCTGCAGTCTTATGTTCTCTATTTTCTTAATAAAATAAATGTAAAACTCTTCATATTTCCAAGGGGAGGCAACAACAAAATCGTTGAGGGAGGGGCTACAAGCAGATTCAATTACCTTGCACAGGGTCCTGGAGTTTTGGCCACAATGTCAAAGTCAATGTCAGAATCACAATAAGCCAATCTAGCATCCTTAACAGCATCCTGATACTTAGACATCACGTCAAGTATGTCTAAGTAGACCTGTAATCTGCAGGCCTTGCATTTTCTCTCAGCTCTTTATAGACAGAGTGTGGTCATTTAGCCATGGCTGGGCATTATTTTCAACTTTCTAGATTTAACAGATCATATAGAATCAAGAATGGTGATGGAGATTCTGTTTGAAATTATTTACCAGGTCATCGGTGCTACTTTGGGACTGTTCCAGAACAGATTGTTGATGGCTGAGAATAACTCACAGAATTTTCCTGTTGACTTTGGGTTAAGGACTCAAGATTGTAAAGGGAGCTGACACTTTAAAATAGGGGCGGGTAACCAAGATTTAAAAACAATAGCTTTGGTCTGTCACACATACAGTCTCTACCTCCTCTGTGGTAGAACCAAACCACTCCTGCAATGTTGGAGTGGGCCAGATAAAATGACGTTCAGGTTGCGAGCCTTGAGATCTCCTACAACTGTTTTAAAGTGAGACTTTAAAATCTCGGCGCCTTGGCGAGAGGAGACATTGTGCTGGCATGGATGACAACAGGTTTTACATGGGGATACTTCCTAAGGAGGGAGGGCAGACGGTGGCTCTCATGTAGGTGTAGCTCTCAAATCACTCACACAACCCTCCCAAATGGCCACAAAAATCAGACTTGGTCTTGGGTGTTCTTGCTACTATAGATATGCAAAAAGTTAAAACACATGTAGCCTACTTTCAGAGCATTCATTGTCATTATACCTACCTAAAAATGCATTCAATTCAGGACTAACTCATCAACTAATTTCCTGACATCGTGTATGTCGACGGTAGAACATGTTTACATCTTATGCAGGACCATATGTACTGTTGCATGCTGCGGTATACAGGTTCTGTACTTGTTAGGGTAAAATAATCTATTGATACACGCCCTGCTTTACACCTCTCTCAGATTATCTCATGGAACAAAATCTGCATTACAATAGAGAGACAGCTTGTGAAATGCTCAAGTAACTAAGATGGCAATAAACTGACAGCTTATAAAAGTTGTGGTAGATAAAGGACTGGTAGAATTCTTGGAATTTTCTTTTAGGCACTGGATCTCGTCTGTCTTGTTCTTTGAACTCGAGCAAGTCCCGCAGAAAGATTGTTTCAGGTCAGGCTGTTGTTTATAACTCAAGACACATAAAATGAGTGTGAGAATATTATTATGAATATTACAAGAATATTTAGGTAGATAATGCACAACAAAGAAAACACTATTCAGAGAAAATAAGTGCCGTACAATGTGATGAAGGTTTATAATGTACAGGTATAGTACGTAGTGAAGTACGGAGAGGTGTGTTTCAGTGACACGTCCATAATTGGTCAATTGTAACCAAGGAGGCCACATAATTGCATCAAACATACAGTACAAATATAATTTTACACAGTAAAATGTCAATCAAGGACATTCACAATGTTTAAGGTCATAGTTCTATGGTTCTGTAGAAACAGGTGTGGTAGTGCTTTGTAGGTGATCTTGTGGAAGGGTGTGTGAAACTGCGGTCGCACTGATGTTTTAATTAAGAAAACCACTGAACAACATATTGCATTCACTGTTCAATCAGCTAAGACTGTTGCTACTGCCTGGTATGTGAATGCACCATAGGTGCCAGGTGCGTATTTTCACCCCGGGGGTGTTCTCTATGTGGTGGTGAATGAGCGTTGTGCGCCCTGGCAGGGGAGAAAACACATTGGCAAATCGCTGCTGTAAGGTGTAACGTGTGCACTCTGGCTCGGTAAGAGATGGTTATTACAAAGGGTTGGGGTTTGATGGGCCGATTTTGGAACCCCCACCCAGCCTCCTGTCCTCTGTGTCCTGCGTTTGGGTTCTCAACAGGGTCGTTATATAAAAGTGTGTTTTAAGAAGTGATGTAAAAGAAGGTACTGATTTTGCTAGCCTGATCTCCTCGGACAGGTCGGATTAGATGAGATTTATTGGTTTTCCATTTGTTTTTGGCCTTTCTACATGCTCTCCTTAGTGTTTGTGTGTGCTCATTTAACCAGGCCAGCGCTTTCGGTTTTGCCTTTCTGGCTTTAAAAATTGCTATTGTGTCTAAAATGGCCAAGCACATTTTTAGGAAAACCATCTACGAGTTCCTCGGCAGAACCCAAGGTTACACAGACATCTTCTAAAAACCATATAATTTGGAGTAAAACCATCTGAGGAGAACTAAATCAAGTGCATGGCCTTTGGAGTAAGTGGTACCTTTAACAGAGTGAACCAGATTAGAAGACTCAATATTAATTAAAGCTGCAAGCAGCTTTGAACTGGGTCTGGTCAACTGCCATCGGAAGACTTGGTAAAGTAGTACCAAAGGCATGATGGTACATGTAGGTAATTGTAGAATACAAAGGCAAAGCTAGTAATGTAGTGATGTATGCTCACTACAAGGATAGGTTCACGTAAACCACTCCCTAATGTACAGTATGTCATTCAATGAAAGAGTTTAGTGGGAAACATGTTGCAAGAGGAAACAAGGCATATGGAATGTGTTATATAAAGACAGTAGTAAATTACATCATAATAGCAATCAACTTAAGAGTTTTAATGTTAGATATTAAATGTAGCAGATTATTGGTGTTATTAGGGACAGGTTGATCACAACAGGTGACGGCAAGGAAAATGTATTGGGCATAACTATAAACATATACATATATATTTTGCAGTTAGGTCGAATCGCAATTTCAGAAAGACTAATGCAGACAGACAACCACACTCAAATTCACACCTATTGGCAATTTTAGTCTTCAACTCATCTGACTTGCATGACTGGTGGGAGGAAAGCGGATAACCCAGAGGAAACTCACGCAAAGTTGGGAAGAACATGCAAACCAGGGCCAAGATTCAGACTCAGTACCTTGTAACTTGTACCTTGTTTATGTAAGTGTGCGTGGGTTTGTGTTCTCACACACAGAATTCCTAGCAACACCCTACGCTTCTCTTGCGAACCTAATATGTAATAGGCCACGTCCACAAGCACTTCATTCATATTTGGGCACAAGCTGTTCCACAAGCTGACATCTATCAAATTTCATGCCAATTCTTGGACAGGATGGTGGATTGGTGAACCGGTTACAGAAATGTAATGTGCACAATCTCAAAAATCTGTATGGATCAGTTGTGTACGGAGGGCTGAAGATATACACCACATTTGATGCAGATTGGTCAAAAAATGTAATATTGTATATTATTGTTTTTCAAAAAAGTGAAAATATTAAAAAAAAAAAGTGTAGATACCTGGAAAAAAATCCAAGCGGACCTTTATGGTCCTTGAGGCAATTTTGTAGAGCAAGTGTAGACTGACTTGTGTACACAAGTTGGGTGACAGTATGTCAACTGGTGTTGGAGTTATGGCTGTTCAAAGTTATTTCAAGACATTTGAAAATTAGCTGTAACTCCCCCTTTTCGACATTTGACTCCATAGTGCCATTAGACAACATTTTTGGACCGGTACCGTCTTGCCTGCAAATTAAAAAAAGTAAGAAGAAGAAGAACTAAAAAGAATATGTACAAAAGCAATAGCTGCTGGACCCCTCATAAAATCATGCTCCTATATTCTTGTTATCCTATACAGTCCACTAGGTGGAAACACTTCTCTTTGAACATTAAACAAAGCTGGCTCTAACATACTGGTCCCTATTAGTATCGGGGCTTTTTCTAAACAAATTGAAAACAAGAGCCAGATGACACCAACAATGAATGGTTTAATGGTTCTCGAAATTATCTTAAATAAGTGTAATTTAACTCTCCTGAGTATGAGACCATGAGATTAGAGAAAAATCTCAAAGAAAAGTCAATATAATGTTTTATGATTCCTTCTTCTCAAACATGCAGTTTTCACATCCTGCTGCATTTTCCTATTGAACCCATGGGGGCAGCAGCCACATAGTAGGAGCTTATAACCATTATATAAGTCACATGTTAGCATCTTCAAATTTATCTCGTATAGTCTCAAGAATGTATGCTATGTTATCGCCTACTTACTCCTAAGGGGGTTTTAGGAGAAACCTTTCAGATGTAGGTGATCACAAAATGATCCAGAATTGAGATCATACCCTAACAGATGAAGAAAAGACCATTCTGAGCAAAAGATATTTCCTCTCGTCAAAGCTCAATGAAAATAAAGCCAAGTTGAGATTTATGGGGTAAATTATGTTTTGGCAAGCTCAGTCACATGTGGTAAGGTTACATTTGATCTTTTAAAAAGTCATGGACTGGGCCCAGTAGAGTTCATTTGAACATACATTTGAAAACTCAAAAAAGGCAAAAAGGACCTGCTGGCAGTTCTAGTGTTAAAGTGAGATTATAGCCCACATTTTCTAGTAGGTTCACCTCATCGTGGCTCCAAGCACAACCAACCTGTGACTACAACTTCCTTTTGGAATGTGAAAATGCAAACAGTTGAGTTCAAAAATGTCATACCAACAGTCATTTTATGAAGGTAGGTGTTCATTTTGTCAAAAGGTTCATCTAATTTTCGAATTAAACACTTTAAATGCTATATCAAAATGTCACCACTTTAAAAACAAAAACTGCTTTGATCTGCTTATCTAGAATCTCTGACTGAATATTGTTAATATAATATCAGTGTCATAATGTACCCTTTAATAGGAACGTTTAAGTCTTTAACCTCTCAATTCACTGCCCTGATACTCTGGCTCAACCTGCATTAAGCTTTCTGGTCACAAGATGGCAGTATCACTTTATATTGCTTGAGCTTGAAGCCTAAACACCATAACAGAAACTAATCTGACTCATGATCTAAAAAATGTTAATTGAACAATTATCGCCCAATATGTCATGCACAATGTTTGTCAGTGACAGAGCAAGGAAGAGCAGAAGTGGTGTGGCAGGGAGGCAGGAGTTATGGTATGGTGCCTACACTCAATGGCCACAAGGAAAGGAGTCTCTGTCTTGACTTCACCTCTGGAAGGGGGTGATAAGAGAGAAGGAGATGGGGGAGGGAGGGAGGTGAGAGAGGGAGGGAGGGAGAGAGACAGCAGACAGGGCAAGACTGGCTGTTTAAAATCCAGAGCTCACATACTGCATGCTGTGAGGTGAGCAACACACAGCAGGCTTCCTACTGGCATACAGGCATCTTGAGTGTTTTTCCTCAGTGTGCTGCTTCATATGGATGTTTCTATTCAACACAGATTTGAGTAAGGCTTGGTACAATTCGTATTAACTTCCAAAAACTTACTTTGCCTGTATGGACTGTAGGTGGGAGTGGATGGATATTTCGAGAATTTATGCACTATGGAGATGTGTGCCAGACAGTGCTTGGTTTGGATGCTTCTGAAAGGGACCATTTGTTTGGTAAGTAAACTTACTACAGGTATCACACATGAATCAGATGCTCACATGAAACATGCATGTCAAGTGCAATATGGATAAAGATTTAGATAAGAATCTAAATCATCTTTCTGTCTTACTGATAAGTTTTTAGTAGGGGCTTGTCTGTCTTTTTCAGCCCCATCGCCCGTATCACCAGGGAATGAGTGCATACTCAACCCGTTCTGCTCTTATTTTATATGTTTGTTATTTATTCCCATTTTTGCTCAATTTCTCATTTCTTTCTTCTCATTTACTGCCTACAGTTGGTTCTTGGTCAAGACAAGACCCATAGCAACTTCACCTTTGGCAATGGAGCATTGACTGAACTTGGCAGAAAGCAAGAACCTTCCACATTGAAGCACTGGACACTCCAAACCAAGAGTCTCACAAAGAACACCAAGCTTCCCGTCCATTCCTCCATGCCTCTATCAAAGCAAGGATTTTGGGAAATGCTTGGAGTAAACTCAGACTCCGACCCAGCTTTAAAGGTAAAGCTTCGTCCCATCATGAAAATCCACGGAACTTCCAAGTTTTCCAAGGTGTTCAGTTGGGGGGACTTCTCTTCAAACATCAAGACAGTCAAATTGAATTTACTGATAATTGGCAAGATTGTAGATCATGGGAACGGCTCCCTTGGAGTCTACTTCCGCCACAACTCCACAGGTGTGGGTAATGTGTCCGTCAGTCTTGTCCCACCAATGAAAGAGGTAGAGTTCGACCTGGAACGCCAAAGCGTGGTCTACCCCAAAGACTCAAAGACATTCAACTGTAGAGTGGACTACGAGAAAGTTGAACGCAACAAGAAGGTGATGCTGTGTAACTACGACCCGTCAAAGACCTGCGCTCATGAGCAGACCCAGAGCCACGTGACCTGGATGTGTTCCAAACCTTTCCAGGTCATCTGCATCTATGTGTCTTTCTACAGTACAGACTACAGGCTGGTTCAGAAAGTCTGTCCAGACTACAGCTACCACAATCAAGGACCATACCTGCCCTCAGGTTAACTAGGGGTCAAACCTAAGACAAAAGAAAAAAGCTTTAGGGCACACAAAAAGGTATCTTGCCTGTTGAAGACAAACAATCTATATTGGCTTGTTTTATCAAATGCTTAGTTTCACTGATAATTCTTTCCCTAATCCATGCCTGAAACTAGACATGAAGTGTTTTGATTTGTCAAAGGCTGATATATTATCATCTTCCAATGGATTCAGGTCAATAGTCAAGGCCTGAGAACATTTTTTATTCACTCAGCCATTGTACCTTGTACTTTGAGAAGATTTAGGATATTAAAATTGTATTTCGTAATATTAACATGAAGATATATCAATAATAACTCTTAATTACAATTTATATACTTCCTTGGAACACTAGTTTAGAAGGAGAAAGAGCTTCTGAATAAATTGGTTGAAGGCAAGGCAAGAGGGTTGGGATCAAGGGTGCCGTAAGGGGGGTGGTACCATGAATGATTTAGGGGGCCCTGAGAACTGTAACATGCCAGGGATTGTAGATCTGTATTGCTTATTGTCAGGGGGCCCAAGATTCCTAGCGGCGCCCCTGGTTGGGATGGTGTTACAGTTTGGGGCTGGGGGGGTTGATTATAGAAAATGTTTAGAGGTTGCCTAGACAGTTCATGACAAAGAGGAGCTTTGAGCCATTGCCTACAATGTATTTTAGATACTTTGTTTTCTGATGTCCTTGGGGCTCAGCAGGCTGAGCTGGGTACCATGTACTTGTGATGTTTGTAAATTGAGTTTGGCTTGTACATTTTGTCACGTTGTCCTCTCTTTTGCCTATATTTACTATCATTCTCCACTGTATGTTGCCCAATAAAGCAGAAGTACTATTAAAAAAAGAGCCAAATGCAGGTGAAGTACTTTGATAAGATTAAATGTCTTATGAAATTTTACTCCCCATAAAATGCACCTTCCATACATTATCTGTGCTTCTGTGCAGCTTCTGTTAACAGTGCAGAGGTGGGGGTGCGCAAGAGGAGAAGCCCTTTGCCACCGTAAATAAATGGAAGATAAATTCTTTATATGACACTACCACTGGGGGAGGAGGTTATGTTTTGGAGGCCAGTGAAGACACGCCACAAATTAAGTAGATTCAGAACTCTCAAACAACTGCAGTGAAAAGTGCTTTGCTCATGCTCTCTATGCACATCTCAGCAGAACTTTAGAAATTGGACAGATGAATACTAACACAAGCAAACTGGAATGGGAGAACTCAAGACTGTGTTACAAACCAGCAGGTTCCAAATACGTCTTCGCAACAATCTCAAAGCTAAACCAGATAGCATTAGTCTATCATTGTACTCTGCTCTGCAACCTTTATGAGTTATCAGGGATACTAGATTAGGCTCTACAGTTCTGCAACGGTGCCAATACTCTTGGCATCGTTGCATTTTGTACAGATAATGTACAATATCTTCTGAAATAATTGGCAATTGAAAGGAATTTCAGTCTTCAAATGTTCATCTGTTTTATTTAACAGCACATGATCAAACAATAAGAACACAAATATAAAAACAAATCTTCTATGGCTCCAAAATGGCTATGGCCATGATTATTGGCACCCTTTTTGAATACTTAGTTGTAGCCTTTGTTAATGACTGCTTCCAAACGTTTCTGGTAACCATCAATAAGCTTCCTGCACCTTACTTCTGGCAGTTTCTTCAATGTTTGAAGGATTCCTTTGAGCAACTGCTCATTTCAATTTCTCGCCATTGCTTCTCAATGGGATTGAGATCAGGACTTGCTGGCCACTCCAGAATAGTCCAATGTTTTCTCTTGAACCATTCCTGGGTGCTTTTGGATGTGTGTTTTGGGTCGTTGTTCTGCTGGAGGACCTGACACTGGGTAATCTTGTGATTTCATGATGCCCTTAATACGTTCAAGACACCCAGTACCCGAGGCAGCAAAGAAGACACACGGCATTTCACTGTAGCAGACCTCCACCGTATTTGACTGTCGGTAGGGTGTTCCTTTCTTTAAAAGACAGGACAGCTCAGTTGGTAGAGCATGAGACTATCAGCCTCAGGGTTGTGGGTTCAATCCCCACATAGTGTCAAATATCCTACCTATGTAAGTCGCTTTGGATGAAAGTGTCTGCTAAGTGACTGTAATGTAATGGGTAGAGCGCAGATAAAGAGGTCCCAGGTTCAACACCTGGTGCCCCCTGGGAATCATCACACCTAGAAAGCTGTCTCATGATGAACCTTCCAGAGACTTTTTTTTTTTTTGGGGGGCAGCAGGTTGGCCTAGTGGTTAGAGAGGCCAGCACCACCAGGAGGGTGTATTCCAGCTGTGAGCTGGTGATTGAAAAAGTGACTGGTGTCACAGCTACAGTGCCCACCAACACTGCCAAAGTGCCCTTGAGCAAGGCACTTAACCCCAACTGCTCCTGGCACACTGTTCAATGGCTGACACCTGCACTCTGTCCTCTGACCTGAAAATGCATGTGCATGTGTGTGGAGTGATATGTTGTGTGTATATCTAGTCAGGGGTGTGAGAAGAGCACTTCACTGGTATGGGTGACAAAGTTAATTTCATCATCTGTAAACATGCTGATCTGCATTGCCAAAGAGCTCTAGTTTGGTTTCATCGCTCCACAGAACTTTTTCCCAGAAGGATTTAGGTTTGTCCAGGTGGGTCTTGGAGAAAATCAATCAGGTCTTCTTGTGTTTCTGTTTCAGCAGTGAGGTCTTCCGTGGCCTCTGACCATAAAGCCCTTCTTGGTTCAGTGTCCGGTGTATAGTACGGGCTGAAACCATTACCCCAGACCTCTCCAGGTCAGTCTTGAGATCTTTGGATGTCATGCGAGGTGTTTTTCAAAGGCTCACACCAACCTTCAACGACATCTGAGATCAATTTTCCATCCTAGGAGAGCCTGAACAATTCCATGAGCCGCAAACCTCTTAACATTCCGAACTGTGGAAACAGGAATACCAAGGTCTCTAGAGATGGCCTCATAGCCTTGTGAACGCTATGTTTGGTGATAATAGTTTTTCTGACATTCTCAGACAGCTCTTTTCTCGTCACCATTTTCACAGACGACCAGGGAAGCAGAATTGTCACTTGCAAAATCGATAATTGGTTCATTTATACCATGTGGGCACCTGCAACTTGTGACAGGTGAGCTGAATTACACTGTAAATGATTGCAAATCTATTTCCTCCAACAAAATTTGATTGGAATTGTTATAAAGGGTGCCAATAATCATGGCCATGGCGACTTCAAGGCCAATTTTGAAATTTTCTTCTTATTGTTTGATCGTGTGCTGTTGTGCCAAGACTGACACATCAATTTCCAATTATTTCAGAAGATGTTGCACATTATCTGCATAAAATGCAAGGGTGCCAATAATCTTGGCCAGAACTACTGTATATGCACTGAATCATATTGAAGACCATGACAAACATGGAGGGAGGATTGTTCATTCCATGGAAAGTGAATTTCCATCTTTCTAAGTTGCAGGTGCCATCTATTTCTGAACCATCTCAATACACCTTCACAAAGAGGAATCTGTTATAGCTTTATGGGACAGCTGAAATGGCAAAAGACTTCCATTTAAACTTTTACATGCAGAGCTTGCATGTACATCAATTAGGTTTTCCAAACTCCAGCTTTCTTTTAAGTGTTCATTTGTATATCAATTTGGAGAAAACTCCAAACACAAAGAATTTAAACACATAATGCATAACAAATAATTCCCACACAGTGAAATTTGCATTGCATTCAATACAAAATAGTTGTGGTTTATTCCTTTGGGAACAAAAATGGCAACAACTAAGTGTCACTTCTCATAACCAGCAATATCTACAGGAAAGAAACAGCAATGGCTCCTTCTATCGATAAACATTTCCACCAGGTTAAAATGCTAAGTTCAAAAGTATCTGATGTGGTTTGCCTTGGTGTGCATTCTTTCACATTCTGTCTATTCTGAACATTAAAACGTGTTCATTCAATTTCATTTCTCTCAGTCAGTCTTCAAGCCTGCAAAGAAAACATCTACTTTTCAATTTCACGGTTGAAAATGTTTTGTTTACACAGCTTCAAAAGCACTGGTGTCTGTACAAATTCCTATGAAAAAATAACAAGGATAGTTCTGAGGAAAAACAAATAAGAAATCTGTCATAAAAGAACATCAACAATATGCCTGATTGAATCCTAATTTAATTTTGTGACCATTGCTTGACATCTTATTTTCCATTTGTTGTCTCTCGGTTCGTTTGTCCATGGACATCTTGAGATGTCGTTTCCTCTCAAGGGCTACAAAGACAGATACACACAAAGTACAATTGCCCAAATAATGTCATTCTGTTGTGCGTTGCTCTTTTCTGTCCCCTCTCTACACTGTCTTATTCGTCTATTCAAGGAAGAGAAAGAAAAAAAAAAAAAAAAAAAGGGCACAGACGAAGCAAAGTTCTAAACAGGAGTACACGTTTTGTTTTTGTCACTTGCAGGTTAATCTTCTTAAAGGGTACTTGTTCTTGGTGGTCCAACTGGATCTTTTGTCCACGAAGCTTCAGTGTGTGCTTGCCTACAGTATTTCTACTTCACTGCTGGTAGGGGTTGACAAGGGGTGACCTGTGACATTAGTGCAATGTTTCCCAACTTTCTTTGGGAAAATTATTTTGATGTTTTTTTTTGACTAGCCCTTGGTTCTTGGTTGTCTTTCTCTGGGGCTTCTAGTTTGTAACTAATAGGCCCAGTTCTTCTTTAGTCCCTCAGAGGCCCATTTGCCCTTGAATTTGGGGACTGCTCCGACCATTCTGCTCCAAACACTAAGAACAGAGCGAAGGGAAGCCTTATGCTAAACTAGACAGTTAAAGACTTTGCTTTAGCTACACTGCTCTCATCCTAACCCTCCAAATTTCCAAACGATTGGCTATTATTGGATTGATGTATCCAGTTCTTCCTCCCAAACGGAATCCACATCCCAGGCATGAACTAGCAGGATGTCTAAGGATTAGGTCATGTCTTCACACACAGGAAGAAGCACAACATCAGACCTCACTAAGTCAAAGCCGAGGAGAAAAGAGGGGAGTGTTGTGGTTTTTGTACACAACAAACATCCACTTCACAAGCCCACCTGTCCCTCTCCTCCATCTCCATCTTCTCCTCCTCCTTCTTCCCTCCATCTTTAGAAGAGACTAAATACAGCAGGTTTTGGATGGGACAGAGAGGAAAATGGGGGGAGGCTGTAGGTAGTTAAGAAGGTAACAGCTTGGGGAGAGGTTGTCCCTGCATGTGCGAGGGGGGGAAATTTGTGTGTGTGTGTGTGTGGAGATGCTTGTTGCGTGGCTGTTAGGACTGTTTGAGGCGCTTGCGTGGGGGACCAAGGAAGGGGCACTGGGCAGAGGCCAGGGAGCGGTAGGCTTCAGCCACCAGGTGAGGATGGGACGCTACCATGGACTTCCAGCCTGCTGTCTCCATTACCTCCGCAGCGTGGCTGGAGAGAGGGAGGGATATGAGAGAGAGTGAGAGAAAGTCAAAGTAATACATTAAGTCAAGTCAAGAACTTTATTTGTCACATACGCATACAGGATGTGCAGTGAAATGAAAAGTGGGGATTGTGCAAAAAAACAACAGTAGCAAAAACAATATACGAATACACAATACGAAGCACACTATTTACAATAGGTATCAAATATAAAATATAAATCAAGCATCTGAAAAAATATGAAAATATATAAATATGTGTAGTTGCAAGTGTATGTCTGTGTGTGTGTGTGTGTGTGAGTGCAAAAGAGGGGCAGTGTGTGGTGCTTGGTGGGGGCCCTGGTGAGGTCAGAGTTCACAGTCCTGATGGCCTGAGGAAAGAAACTCAGTCTCAGTCTCTCTGTTTTGGCAGCGTGACTGCGGAGGCGCTTGCCTGACCGCAGCAGCTGAAACAGTCCATTGTTGGGGTGGTGAGGATCCTGCATGATCCGACAGGCTCTAGTTCTGCACCTCCTGGTGTATAGGTCCTGCAGGGAGGGGAGTGTAGTTCCAGTAGTGTGCTCAGCCGAACGCACTACTCTCTGCAGAGCCCTCCTATCCTGAGTGGAGCTGTTGCCAAACCAGGCAGTGATGCTCCCTGTCAGGATGCTCTCTACAGCACCAGAGTAGAAGGACTGAAGGATCCTCAGGGAGACTCTGAATTTCTTCAGCTGCCTGAGGTGGTAAAGGCACTGCCTTGCCTTCCTCACC
>OOFE01048918.1:0-24122 GCA_900323365.1 Monocentris japonica
CGGATCAGGATCGAGTGGGCTAAGGTGTGTGTGTGTGTGTGTGTGGGTCTTTGTCTTTGTGTTTGTTGCAGTGAGCAGAGACGGGAGCGAGAGCTTGCTGGATGAGAAAGAGAGAGACCTCGCTGGATGAGAGAGAGAGCACGCTGAGCAGAGGGAGAGAGCACGCTGGACGAGAGAGAGAGAGAGAGAGAGAGCCGTAGTGAGCGGACCAGGGCAAGGGAGCCTGCGTGCGTGTTTTTCTGTTAAGAGAAGGGGGCTGTAAATAAACCCGGCGTGCCGCCCAACCCAACCCGCAGTCTCTGTCTTACCTCTGTCTGTCTGTCACGACCCGGTAGTAGTGAGTTGGCTACATTCATGTTTTGTTGTTTAATCCTGTCTGGATTATGTTATTTTTATTGTTGTGAAGCACTTCATGAATTTGTCTGAAAAGCACTATACAAATAAAGTTAGGATTATTTTTGAAAAATTAGATCAATCCTGAATTTTAGTGACACTGAGAAAGTGAGAGTAGTGAGAGTCTGCCTCCTGTTTCACATATGAAATTGCGGTGCCTTACCGTTCATAACTATAACTATGAACTATTGTTCATAGAACTAACTGAATATGAGGGTTATCCTATAGATAACCCCATCCCATATAGAATGATTTGATATACAGTGATTGACATAACATATAGAATGATTTAACTCAATGATTTGGAATATGATACTGTACATTTTTAAACCAAGAGACAAAGCAGACATAGAGTGTAATAAAACGGTAGCAAGGTCTGGAAGTTGAAAGTTGAAAGTTTGTGAAAGTATGTGCAGCCATTTATTAAGGGTCAGGAATATTTGATCAAGGGCTAGGTTTAGCCGTACATATTCATACATTTGATCAAAGATCAAATATTACTGGAAAAATACATATTTTATTAAGACCAGATATTTTCCTTTAAATTGTATTAAAGATTAAACTTATTCTAGTCCATTGCTCACAAATAGTGATATTGAGAGTAGTGACTAAGCTCTTAAACAAAAGCACACATGGATATTTCAAATGTTCTCTCTTAACAGTAGTTGTAGTGTATTGTAGTGTATGCAAGTCTGTTGGACTTTCTGACCAATAGATCCCAGACTGTTAGGTTGGGTAACCACCACTTCCTGAGGAGGTTGAAGAGGGCCCATCTGTCGCCTAAGATTCTGGTCAACTTTTACCACAGCACCACGGAAAGCATCTTGACCAACTGCATCTCTGTGTGGCACGGCAACTTAGATTAAATTGTCATTGTCATTGTCATTATTGTCATTGCACAGAGTACAAGTACTGAGACAACAAAATGCAGTGTGGCATCTAACCAGAAGTGCAACTAGCAGTAAAGTGCAGAGTATGTGCATATGTACAGTGGTAGATAAATATGAAATAAACAGTAAGGGCTAGATATGAATGTGCTAATACGTACAGAACAGGGTAGGTAGTGGTAGGTAGATCATTGTTCATTGTTCAGTCACTGAAGGGAGGTGAGGGGGGACTGGGAGGTGTCGGGGTGCAGAGTTCAGCAAGGTGACAGCTGAGGGGAAGAACAGTTGTTCCTGAGCCTGCTGGTGAGGTGGGCAAACAGTCTGTGGCTGGGGTGAGAGGTGTCCTTGACGATGCTGTGTGCCCTTCGCAGACACCGGTTGTGTTGGACCATCTTAATAAAGGGGAGTGAAGTACCGGTGATGCGTTGGACGGTTTTCACCACCCTCTGCACTGCTTTCCAGTATGAAACAGAACAGTTGCCATACCAGCTCTTGATGGTGCAGCGGTAGAAGTTCACCAGAATCTGAGGAGACAGGTGAACTTTCTTCAGTCTCCTCAGGAAGAAGAGACGCTGGTGAGCCCTCTTGACCAGGGTGTCGAGGTGTCGAGGGTCCTCGGAGATGTGGACGCCCAGAAACTTAAAGCTGGTGACTCGCTCAACCTCCGTCCCGTTGATGCGGATGGGGGTGTGTGTGCCACCTTTGGACTTCCTGAAGTCCACAACTGTAATCCACAACTGAAATCCACAACTGCTGCACATCACTTGGCATCCAGCTTCCAGGAAACCAGGACATCTACCAAAGACGTTGTCTGTGGAGAGGGCTCAGCATCACTAGTGACCCTAGTCACCCCAGCCATAGTCTGTTCTCCCCCCTGCCATCTGGGAGGTGTTACAGAAACAGCATCTTTCCTAGGGCTGTTACCCAGCTGAACTCTGCCATCTGCAGACTTTTACCTACTATCTTACACACGCACCCACAACATACAGCGCACCCACACACCATTCCCATATACTCACATCACCTACCTATTGCACTACTTACTAATGAGTATTACTACCTCCATCATCTGTTTTAATTGCTCCTCTTGTCAGGACTTTGTATCTCCAGACTTCACATTCTTTATATTTGCACACTTTTATATAGATCTACATATCTCTGTGGCATTTAAATTTATCCGACTGCACTGTATCCTCCTACAGCACTATATCTTGTTTAGATTGTTATATTGTTATATATACGTTTTACATGTGCTCCGGCATAGTATAACGACAATAAAGTTGAATTGATGCTTTTGAACAATAATGTATGAAAACTATGTACTAGTTGTTCACGATTCATTGAAAAAAAGGTTACAAAAAAGGGCATCTCATGGAGCAGATTTAAATATTCTGAATCTACCACCCAAAGGAGTTAAGCACCAGCGTAGTCAAGTCTGAACGTGATTAGCTTTCCTGCATACCTCCTGGCCCATTTTAAGAATTTACACACTTAACATTAGCCAACTCATAGCCATAATGTCAGCAATACCAGTGTTATTATCTTGCATATGAGCCGCAGGTTTGAGTTATGCATACAATGCAATACTAATGTCAAAAGAAAAGGCTACTCAATGCCACTGAATAATACTGTGTATTATTGTGAAAGTTGAAGTCAGGTGGGGAAAACTATTTATCTGGGCTTTTACAGACGAATCATCAGATTTGTGATGGCAATAGAGGAGCCATTATTCTTCCCTCATTCTCCAGTTAACATGATGTATTACCAAGGCAAGGGCCAGTAAATGACCCCTGTGTACTTCATTAACAAGGACGAAGCATGGATTTTTGCCTTATTTGTCTGAGTGAAGCATGGTGCGATGACACTTCTGGAATCATGACATTCTTGAATCATGGAGTGGGCAAATCCAAATGTATTTTAAAGGAATCATTTACCCCAAAATGAAAATCTACTCACCCCCATGTCAGTCAAAACTCACAGGGCCAGCTTCAAAAAAGCATCAAATGTCCGTCAAATCGCTCCAAACAGCAACATAACCCAAGGATTTTGTAGCCAAACAATTGCACTTTGCCACCAGTTGCTCCCCTAGTCGTGTGAGTACCCTAACAGTAATAGTAACAAGCAAAGTCTTATGCCAGGGGTGCGTATGACCAGAGCATTGTCAGTGAGGAAACTATAGGAGATAATGGGGTAAACATTGGACATTTGGACCCACAGTGCAATCGTTTGACTACAAACGACTTGGATTATGCTGTACAAACTGTTGGGAGAAATTTGATGGAGAAATTTAATGCTTTTTTGGAGCTGTAAAAATATGGCCCCTATGTGGTTTAACTTGCTGTGTTTGGTGGTTCTACGAACTTCAGTGGAGTTTTGACTGACAGGGACTATCCGGGCATTTAGTACTATTGGTATGTACTATATGGTATGTACTATATGGAATGTTGACCCTTCCGACCGGGGGAACTAGCCCCAAAAAGGTTCCTCTTGGATAGTTATTGGACACAAAAAAAGTTATTTTTGGGGGACCAGGAACCATTGGGTGGAGTTGCAGTACTGAACAACGCTAATTGGTTAATACAAGCTAATCACCATCATCAACATCATTGTATACCTGGAGTCTAGGCTGGCTAAATCTGTACCATGTTTTAAATTACTTCTGGATTATTTTTTTTATAGACTTGCTTTTATGTAATGATCCTTTTATATTTTTTACTTCATGAATAATAATTGCAATTGCATATGGACATGCAAGGGCCATTTCCTGAGGTCTGTATGCTGTATCTGTGTGGCAGTCTCTCATCAGTCTGTTAAAATCAGTCTGTTATTCCTACATTTGTCTGTTGAACCCGCACTGCCACAAAGGTTCTGCCATGGAGTGTGCAGCACATTACAACCCCTCCAAAGTAGAACAGCTCCCCAGTGCCAGGCCATGTTGACATGAAATATTATGCATGCCTACAACATGCTCCTGTTTCCTCTCATCATCTGCTTTAAAAATAATATTAATCTTGTTAATGAAATGTCTACTGAGGCATCTGCATAAAAAGCAAAAGGTTACAAATAGTTCTTAGTGGTGTTGATGTTGTGAACTAGCAAATGTGTTTACTGCTAGTTCTAGTGGGATAAAAACCAGCTATCTGAAAAATATTCCAATCATAGAATGAGAATGCAATGCAAAATGCAATGATTTGTAAGAATCAAATTTCCACAGACACAATGAGCTATAGATTGTTTCACAACCACAATGAGGATAGACCAAGGATAGACATGACTTAGCATGTCCTGTTGAGGGAATAACATATATGTATGTATGTTTTTGATTGGCCAAATTGTATCATGCTTAGGTTAAGGTTTTTGTATGACTGGTGAGGAGCACACACACTGTGCAAATACACTATAGGTCAAGTGCTGAAGCGCATAGCGCGTAAAAATCATCTGTTGCAGCACTCACTACAGAGTTCCAAACTGCCTCTGGAAGCAACATAAGCACAAGAACTGTGCATTGGGAGCTTCATGAAATGGGTTTCCATGGCCAAGCAGCTGCACGCAAGCCTCACATCACCATGTGCAACGCCAGGCGTCAGCTGGAGTGGTGTAAAGCACGCCGCAACTGGACTCTGGAGCAGTGGAAATGTGTTCTTTGGAGTGATGAATCACGCTTCACTATCTGGCAGTCTGACAGATGAATCTGGGTTTGGCGGATGCCAGGAGAACACTACCTACAGCAATGCATAGTTTGGTGGTGAGAGATAATGGTCTGGGTCTGTTTTTCAGGGTTTGGGCTCGGCCCCTTAGTTCCAGTGAAGGGTAATCTTAATGCTACAGGATATGAAGACATTTTAGCCAATTGGGCACTTCCAACTTTGTGGCAACAGTTTGGGGAAGGCCCTTTGTTGTCCTGACCTCAACCCCAGTGAACACTTTTGGGAGGAATTAGAATGCCGATTGCGAGCCAGGCCTTCTCGTCAACATCACTGCCTGACCTCACAAATGGTCTTTTGACTGAATGGGCACAAATTCCCACAGACACACTACAAAAGCTTGTGGAAAGCCTTCCCAGAAGAGTGGCGGTTGTTGTAGCTGCAAAGGGGGATCCAACTCCATATTAATGCCCATGGTTTTAGAATGGGATGTCCAGCAAGCTCATATAGGTGAGATCAGGTCAGGTGTCCACTGACTTTTGGCCATATAGTGTAAGTAAAGGAATGACAGAGTGGCTAAAGAGAGTAGAAACTCTGAGCAGGAAGAAATCAAGCAAAAAGTTAAGAAGCTTGATTTCAAGAAAGGAAAAATAGTTGAGTTATGATTTTCTTGGCAGGTGCCTTGTTTGGAAAACATTTATATGAGGTACTGTACAGGCCATTATTTAGAATGCACCTCTCACATTTATTTTACTTCACTGAGGTGTTTGATTTGTTTTTCGCCGGGGAATGTCACAAAAGAAACAAGTTTTTTTCTGGGACAAGCCATAATGTCACACCATGCCTGAAGATGACTTTCCAAATCAGAGTTTTAGGACAAGATCTTAGAATAAGTTTAAAGACTGCATGTAGTTAAACTCAAGGTTTTTCACATGGGTCATGGAGTACCAGAAGGAGGCAACTGATGAGTAGATGTTCTGTTGGATCAGGGAGACTATGGGGTCTTCTGACTCATTGTTAGATACACTATTCTAAAGATATTGTGTACAATTCCCATACGTGAAAAACCTATTAACAAACTATTAACTAATAAATTCTGTGAGCTATTAATTGAAAAAAAAAAGTTGATCCACATGCAGAAATGAAGAAACATCCAATTACCCTTCAAATCTAATGTATAATACATGTATTTTTGTGGATGACAATACAATATGCTACTAAAAATCTGACAGAAATTGAAACGTGACAAAATTGTAATCTATGGACTTTATGCCAATCCTTCAGGAATGCATGTTGTTTAAACTACTGAAAAAAATTCAGGATTGATAGCATTAAAATATTGTGAAAAAAACTTAAAAGATGAAACATGGAGGAAAAGAAAAAATGAGACAGAATTCATATTTCATTTCATTCATTATTAAAGCAAATCATTTGTATTTTTCATTGACAGTATAGAACACTTGATTCATTTCTTTAGGCAAATATCTCTCTGACCCTCTCTTTTTTCTTTTGTGTCTGTTCGATGACCAAGCTCAAAGCAGTGACGCTTTCATCTTGTCAGTCCTATAGACTACTTACTTATGCCAGACTTCTGGCTATAAACTATATTTTCAGTGTTTGTGTAAGGTTTTTGATTGGCATATTCTAGAATTCTTGGTATATCTATTACAAATACAGAACATCCTTTTGTATATATGTACGTATGTATCCTTATTCTGTATGTAGTATCATGAATGAATCAAGGAATTAATTAATCAATGAATGATCAATGATCTATTAATCAATGTTTTATGCTAGTCACTGGCATAGGCAGGGATTGCGGATGCAAATAGGAAAACCTATTTGAAGTTTTTTTTTTCTTGGGAGGACTGAACAGTTAAATGATTTGCCAACACCACAAGTTGTCACCCAAAAAAGTCTGCACATGCTACTGTATTATGCAAGACAATGTTTCCTTGAATTTCTGATGGTAAAAAGTTAGAGTGTGCTTGTGTTCAAATGTGCAGTGGAGGTGGTATTCTTTAGTAGTGTGGGCCTACAATTCATGTTGGTTCACATGAGTTCCTGTTAGACTAGAGGACACGTCAAGAATCTGTACAACAATCTTAATCATATCATATAGTGTGTGACCCCCGGCCCTAACTCTGTAGTCTAGTGTGAGTATTTTAACGACTTGAGGTGAAAAAATATGTCAAATCTGTCATTTCTGTGTGTGATGTAATGCGTTTTCATGATCGGTTAGGATTTTAAAAGTTGTCTGGTGTGTTGCTAGCTTAAGTAAGCCGTTAGATTTAAGTAATAGGCACAATGGGAAATGGTAATGGTGGGCAAAAAATACATTAATCATTAGTTAAATTGGCATTAGTCACCATTTCATCACAGGGATAACGCATAAACAGACTGAGACACTCACACATATGGGCCAATTTAAGAATTTCCAATCACCCTGACATGCATGTCTTTGAACAATGGGAGCAAACATGGGGAGAACATCCAACCTCCACTGCTACTGCTGCCCGAGTAGCAAAGCTGTGCATATTATATTGCTGAAATTGCCAGATGCAATGGCGGCAATAGCTCTGACACACTGACTTTCCGATCAGGAAATTCATATCTAAAGCAGGAACAACGAAAAAAGCAATTGAGCAGCATAAGCTGAGACATATAAGATAAGTTTAAGGCCCTAATGAGGCTCAAGCTTTGAGTCTTCTCAGCAGAATTTTCCAAATAGTCACATATGGAAGAACCTGGATGAGTCGGCAGGACCTTTAACGTTGATTAATTACCTTATTGTCTGACTCACCCATTCCTTTGCCTGTCTTGTTTTGCCAAGGTGAAAGCGCTGGCACAGGACTGGCTAGAAACATTAATAAATTTTCCCTTTTTTCAAGCTGATCTTATTTTTAGGTGGAACAAAGAGCAATTCTCCTCAGGGCATAGCAGTTCCTTCAAGATATATAGCAAGAAAGACAGTTTGACCAATTGAAAAGTCCTGGAGCTAGGCAGAAGAGGGCAGAATAGATTTGAGCTTTAAAATCATCCTCTTTGGCACAGGTTCCTGAAGCATGCCTGCAGTTGGGGTGTTATAGCCAAACTTTGTCACAGGCACCAGCAAACATTAAGTGTGGGGGACCTGAACTGTTGTTTATAATGTGTTTAGAGCTGTGATATGTATTTTTAACAATGGGTCATTTCCAAACCAAATCATGTACTGCACAAAATGCTCCCTTGAATGCCTTGGAAATAAAATTAAGGCAAATGCTCTCAAATTAAACAGGAAGTGGCTCTCATGCAATAAGCATGATGCCTTTCTTTATCCCTGAGCCATTGAAGAGAAAATGTGCCTTGAAGTTAAAAGTCATTTATGAAAATGTGTTTTGAAAACTGTGAAAACACAGACATGTATTAATAAATGCCCACTTGAAGTGCAACAAAAAGTCACCCTCAGGTCATTTGCAAAGCACTCAGCATCTAAGTTTGAGTTTAATTAAAGATTTCAGCAAAACAATGGTCACAGCAGGAACCACTATTTTCATAGAAGAGACACAATATGTATCACAAATACTGCTTAAATCACCCACCTACACTTTGCATTTTTTGCATCACATATCAATCAACCCTGTAAAGCTCAACTGGCATTGAAATTTAACAAGATGTCCTTCTGAGTCACTACAGTGAAATATAGAAAAATAATTATATACTAATATATTTGTGCACCAATTATGGCCAGCATTAGGCTTTCATCTAGGCATGAGCACAAGCTGTGAAGAGTAAAACAAACTCTTTTCTCAATCAATCCTTAGTACACATCCAAAGAGTAATAGCTTAATAGCTTCACACCATGAAGTATAAACTGGTCATGCAGCTATAGGTTGAAATGGCCAGTTTCAAAACTGCAGATGATGTAGAACTTTATGCCATGCATCATTCCTGATTCATGCCCTCAAATCATGAGAGAGAGAAAGAAATTTGAATAGTGTGCCCCTGCACACCATTCAAATTCAAGGTCAGTGTCACAATGATGGACCACTAAGCCTGCCATGCATTATAAACAGTTGTGGTATGTACTCTTTAAAACAGTGCACGGTCATTCATTGAAATTAGCCACACAGGACTGCATAATTATCTGAGCGAAACTGGACACATTTATTGGAGACTAAAAGGATGTGAGTAATTTGGCGTATCTTAGTAGCATCCAGCCAAAATGAATCAGTGTTTTTTTTATAAATTCCTACAAAGAATAAGTATGAGCTATATAGATCATGCCAAACAATTGTCCTTATCTCTAATCCCTTCTCTGCTGCAGAGGGCTGGCAAAAGGGTGAGGCAATGTTTTAAAAGAGACATCATTTTGCTAATGTTGACCTAAAACAAGAGCTGAATTCATTCAACATTTCATGAAATAAGGAGAATCTTGTAATTATGGAAACTAATCACAAATTCCACAAATTGCTCTACAAATTCACATATACTGTACACTGGGTGGACAAACCATTAGTGCTCCTTCCATGAAATAGGCTGACCAGGTGAATCCAGATGAAAGCTGTGATTCCTTATCTAGCCACTTCAGTCATGAAGGGAAGATGGAGATGACGGTGCAGAGACGTTAAAGAGGGTCTTTGGTCCTCTTGAGGGTAGGTGTTCATGTTCATGAGGCAAAAAGTCTAGTTTGGGAACTGCCACATGATGCTTTTTCACAGTCCTATGCCCAAAGCCACTACCTCGCCAATCGCACCACACAGTGAAATTCTGAGAGGCTCATGACTGAAATTGGTGTTGTTCATCTTTTTTATGTGATTGGACCTATTACAGACATCTGATAGAAGAAAAATCTTTGGGCATCTCAGAGATTGCAGAAATGGATGTGAAGTGAAGAATAAGAGGTTTCCTATTTTTGTTTCATAGCTTAGCTTCCTGCTGACTCAGAACTTGCCAAATTTATAGTGGTGCCCTTCTTAAGAGGGGAATAAAACGAGAAGGTTGTGGAGGTAGCTCTTATGAATTATGGTGCAGAACTCAATCATGAGTCATAGCAGACCTTGGTGCTGCATTAGCACCTTCAGTACTCCCACTCACAGTGATCATTGCCACTTTGGTTTGAGTGTCCTTCCTTCCTTCCTACCTTCCTTTATTTCTTTCTTTCTTCCTTCCTTCCTTCCGTCCTTCCTTCCTATCTATCTATCTATCTATCTATCTATCTATCTATCTATCTATCTATCTATCTATCTATCTATCTATCTATCTATCTCCCAAATCACACTTTACTTTTTTTCATTTGTCTTGCTATCCCCAGTGGATGAGGAGGCACAATTTGCAAAAAGCAGCCATTCTTTGTTAAATAAAATCAAGTGACGTTATGAGGATTGTATTGAATATACTTGCATTTGGCATACTAAACCAATTTGGTGTGAATTGACTTGCCAAGGGGGTGCTCTGACTGAATGGACAAACTGATCAGATGGGCCTTGAGAGAACAAGAGGACTCCATTCTGCGTACTAATCCATTATAAATGCAACATAAATTAACAACACAAAAACCATGGCTTAATCTGTTTTTATAATACACAAGTTCATCAGGAGAGTGACATCAGTCAAAAAGGTCGGCAACTCACTGACAAAAAGTGATTTTAATTTGGGCCTGACTCAAAGCAATAAGCACTTTTTTAAATATGTAATTATGGCATAATGTTTATTAATGTGTTTATTCCCCAGCCCAAGACCTATGTCATGCACCCTGATTATTATATCAAAGACTGAGACAGCTGGAACCCAGTTCTGACCCGCTCCTTTTTCTACAACACACACTAGTGGAGAGGAGGTGCTAGTTATGCCCTTAAAGATGAAAGAAGATAGACAAGGCCACATCAGCATTTAAATGTGAGCAAATCATTCATAATGAAAGGTACAACCACAAGAGGCAACAGCAAGATGCTTAATCATAATTTCTGTTAATGCACATACGTAAAACAAAGCTCTATATATACTATAATACTAATGTAATTGAATGTACCTTTGTACGTCGCTTTGGATAAAAGCGTCTGCTAAATGATTGTAATGTAATGTACAATAAGTAAATGCATTGACAGCGGCTCAATCACTGGTCATATTCACAGAAAACATGCAGGAGGATGCTACATATATGAAATTGTGCAATATATGATCACTGTTCCATCATACTTGCCCAAAGAGGCATTTTGAATCAGTCATTCTGCGTGTGAACACTGAAACAGACAGCTGACTCCCATCTAATAGAAGCACTGCTTTCAGAACAGATTCAATATACACCACCCCTCTGGATCCCCCTCCATACAAAAAAGAAATAGCTGCCTCAAATCTACAGGGATGCCATCCAAGGCCCCCTTCAATTGAATCTATAGTCTGATAAGAACTGACTGGGTGTATATTTCTTTCCTTAAGACCTGGCCCCAGAATGGGAAATTGATATCCATTGAGTGTAATAGTGGAGAGGCAGGCTATGCTATTCAAAAGCCCTGTAAGGATTGTGATGAAGTGTCTAAACAATAGGTAACCAATGGGGATTCATCACCATCTCACAACTTTAACTCACCAACTCACAGCATTGATTCTGAAATGATCTTTCATGAGCAGAATATGAAATGACTCCCAACCTATTGATACTCTGCTTGCAGTGCAGCAGCAGATAAAACAACTGACAACAGACTCAGTACAATTCATCTGTTTCAGCTAGTCCAATTCATCTGTCCTTTATGGTTTGTCTTGACATATTTAGGATTACAGTTCTGAAGATGATGATGGTGATAATGACGATGAGGAAGATGGTGACAATACGAGTAGTAGTAGTTGTAGTAGTAGTTATGGTAGTACTAGTATATAGAGTAGATGGAGATGTGATTACAGTACAAGGCAATCATGCATTTTAATGTAATTTTATTTTTAAACAGCTGGTGGCCTATTGCACAAGCAATTGTCATTGAGAATATAATAAGCAAAGTCATGTCTGTTGTCTTAATTGACAGTGTTAACTGGAGTAGTCACAAGGTAATTAGTGGCTGAGACTCTTCAGTCTATGAAAAGTGACACTTGATAGAGTGTGAAGACATGGATGAGATAGTGGACCTGGTAGGTTTAATTAGTGTAGAGAAGTTCATTCATTTACAACCGTGTAAAGTGTGAAGTGTGTGTGTGTGTGTGTGTGTGTCAGCTCTAACTAGGAAAAAAAAGTGCTCAAGCTCATTGTATAGATTGAGGCAGTGGGGTGTGTGGGTTCCTTCTCCTCTTGACATTAATCATTCCCCTCAAAAAATGCATATTGGATAAATGTATAGACAATCACACAATAATTAGGGACAGTATTTCTCTTAATCAGTCTTCCACATATTAAGAGGTATGCCAGGATCCCTTTCTAAGTTCTATCTTTTTTTATCCTGTTTATCATCTCAATATATTGACCTTTGAATGGGTGATATATTGATTTAGTGAGCAAGCTTGGATAATGTTTTTGTTTGGCTAGACGCATAGGAGCCATTGGCGCACCTTGACATTCATGCTTCTCGTGCTTCTCATCATGACCACATGCCTGAAAACTCCAGCACTTTAGTGGCCCTATAAGAAAATTCAGCTCTCCATATTCCCCAATAAGAAAAAACAAAACCCCAGAATTGGCCAGTAGTTCTGGTTCTGGTATGTTGTTTTGGCTGCCATTAGGTCATTTTGACCACTGGGGTGTGAGTGGTCATGCTTCATGTCCATTTCAACGAGAAGTATGAACTGAGAAGTGGTAACCCAGTGGTAACAGATGGCATATTACACTGCAGTGACCCCGGAAGGGCCCAATAGCTGCTGTACTAAACATCCCTCTTGGCACATTGGTAGTGTCACTGCTTGGGGAGTGTACAGCCTGGTCTCGCGAAATGTTGTGAAATGAGCATGATGTCTTAAAATGATCCATGCATAAAAAGTGAGAGGAATCCAAGAGAGGATTGGCAAATCGATAGAAATATATGGACTGCTCCTTACCGTACTATCTCCAGCTTGCTAGAAGTGTGTGTCTACCGCTCCACATTAGTAGAGTGTAAAGGGATGGAGTTTTGTCAAGCAAGTGTAGGCAAATTCTAGCAGGCAGCCAAGAGAATTGATACATTGTTGCAAGTACTGCCTGTAAGACACTAGAGTGCACCAGAGAGTGAGAGGGGGAGAAGAAAATAATATAAAACCTCCAGAAAACTGTGCACTTGGACAAGATGTATCAAGTATAAATAATAAAGTAAATGCAAAGTTAGAAAATTGCAATTAAAGCAGTAAAGTTAAAACACAATGAGTAAAGGTGGTGAAGAGGAACCAGGAGCCATGGCAGCCTCCTCAGACCCTGAGCAACCTCCAGTGTGGCTGAAGGCCCTGCTAGATCATCAAGACCAGCAGCTTCAGCAGCTCCGAACACCATTTCTACAGTATGCGAGAACTGAACAGAGGGCTGAGCAGAGGGTGCCAACCAGAGTGCCATCTACAGTGGCCGGCAGTCAAACTCAATATGCTGGTACTATTCTCTCCTCTGTCAGCATACCAGGAGCCTGTTCCACACAACAACATTTCAACAGACATACCATTTGCAGCTGAATTAGAGGTCACACAGCTCAGGCCCCTCTCATACCTCAAGCATACATGACCCAGCTGTGCGACGCAGAGGTGAACGACTGCCCCAGCGTTCCACCTCAGCACATGCTGCTGAACATGAGAACAGCGCTAGCAGGCATGGCATGGGTCGGCCACTGCCTTATGAGAGCCCTAAGGCCAAGTTGGCTATATTTGATGGCAAAGAGGACTAGGAGTCATTCTTCCATTTGAGCACCAGGCATGGAAGTATGGAGGGAATGGTGCAGAGAGTGGATAGACTTCACAAGTGTCTACGGGGGGTTGCCATTCGCTATGTCTGTTCCCTGCCGGAGCACATTCGAGAAGAGTACACACTACTAATAAAGTGCTTTGGAGTGAAAGAACCCCCCCACCACTGTGTGCAAGGAGCTAGGGGAACTGCATCAAGGAAAAGAGTCCCCTGCAGAGTTCGCAGAAGAGGCACGACGCCTTGTGAGTCTTGCCTACCCTGGAGTGGAGCTACTACTGCAGGACCAGCTGGACACTGATGCCTTTTTGAAGGGGTTTCAAGGGCCCCACTCAGGTACCAGGACGGTTAACCTGGAAGAAGACTGACTGCAGGCCAGAAGTAATGGGCAAGACTATGAAGTCAAGTTCAAGTTATCCTGTTTAAAAGGATTGTTTAAGTAATGTTTATTCTTTAACTGCTACTGAAGGGACTGTGTTAGTGTTGCACTTAAGTACCTGAATATACTTAGACGAAACTAACAATATATTGCAGGCAGATGTGAAGAGGCCATTGGTAGCATTAAGGAGAGCAGAGAAAATTAGGAAAAACAGGAAAAAGAAAGAGTGAGCCAGAATAGTATTTTACCAGGACCCGTTTAGATTTGTGAAATTGTTATTTAATAAGAGTGGTGGTTTAAGGACAAGCAGAAGCTTGAGGAATACTTGGAAAAGGTGTGCATAAATAGGGAAAGATTTAGAGAGCTAGCGCTTCACCCCCGATATTCCAACAATTGGAAACCCACCAATGTGGGAAGAGGTACAAGAGGTAGTGAGGCGTGCAAGGGCCTCCTCAGCCCCGGAGCCTAATGGAGTCCCCTATGGGTTATACAAGAGTGCACCAGATGTGCTAAAGTTGTTATGGAAGATGATGAAGTTAGTCTGAAAGAAACAGGTTATTCCAAAAGCATGGCATAGAGCAGGGAGAATTTTCATTCCCAAAGAGAAGGACTGTGTAGAAATAAATCAGTTTAGGCCTATTAGCTTACTTAATGTTGAAGGAAAGATTTTCTTTAGCGTTGTGGCACGGAAGCTGTCTGGTTATTTTGAAAAGAATAGGCTATTTGACACTTAGGTGCAAAAGGCTGGATTTCCAGACTTTTCTGGGTGCTTAGAGCACACCAGTATGATTTGGCACCAAATTCAGTCAGCTAGGCGTGAGAAAAGAGATCGTCGTAAAGTATTTTTTGATTTTTGGTCAGTACTATACACCCTGTTGTGGGAGGCTTTTGATATCTTTAGAGTGCCAGATAGTATAAAGAAGTTAGTTAAAGCTTACTTTCTTACTTTCTACATTCAACTCTGTTTTACCACAGCGGAGTACACTACAGCTTGGCAGCATCTGAAAATAGGAATTATGGCAGGGTGTACAATTTCCCCGTTAGCCATGGCAATGGAGGTCATTATTAGGGGTAGTGGGTAGTGGGTGGGGAAAGGCTGCAGGGAGGTCTACACACACACCAATTAGGGCATATATAGATGATATGACTATGACTATGATGTCAACAACTCCATGTACCAGTAGGTTACTGAATAAGCCGAATAGTAAATTACAGTGTCCTAGGATGAAACTGAAGCCATGAGTATTTCTATTGTTAAAGGGAGAGTGGTAGACAAAAAGTTTTTCATAGATGATGAAGTGGTGCCAGTCATAGAGAAAAGCTTGCATTGCACCAGGAAGATGGTGCAATGCAAGCCTCAGTGATAAGGGTCAATTTCAGGAGTTGAGGCAGGAAGTTATACAAGGCATTACAGGTATAGACAAGTCAGAGCTTCCAAGAAAGTTAAAATCGTGGCGCTGCAGCTGATGTGGCCATTGACAGTGTATAAGGTTGCCCTATCTAAGGTAGAAAAGCTAGAAAGGTTGGTTAGTTCATTCATTAGAAAATGGCTTGGAGTCCCACGCTGTCTAAGCAGTGTGGCTTTGTAAGGGAAAGGCAGGAAAGGCATTTTAGAATTGTGCCGGAGTTAGCACTAGCCAAAGACCAAAAATGCTGCTGTGGGCAGAAGTGCAGAAAATAGTTTATTTTATTGAGCTTACGGTCCCCTGGGAAAAAATTTAGATGAAAAAAGAGCGCATTGTGTAGTATTGTGTAGTGCTGTGCGGCATTGTATAGTATTGTAGTATGGTATTGAGCAGGATCTGTACTGCTAGCTAGGTAAGCGCTCATTAGTCAAGCATAGGCATAGTGGCACACAAACAAACACACACACACGTTTTAGTTTAGTCATGTTTTAGTTGCCTAACCTTAACCAAAGTAGTTTTACTAGCCTAAACCTAACTGTTAGCTTACCTTTTCACATGACAAACTGGTGAACATGATGTTCACAGAATTTGTGTCCATAACATGTAATAAGCTTTTCAGAGTTCATGCTCATTTCACTAAATTGCGTGGAGTGTGTTTGAGTGTAAGGTCCTGAGTTCATGCCTGATCCCTGCTTAATCCTATATTGTTTTCAGTCACAAGACAGTAGGAGTGCACCACTGCTCCGAGTTCAACAATATTGAACTCATTTTTTGACAACATTCACAATCACTTCATGAATTCCACACCTTGCCCTCATTTAGCCTTTGATATAACCCTACTATATACTGGCACAAAAGTACAAAGCAGACTAAATTTTGTGTGGTTGTATGGTTTTCAAGGTTTTGAAAAAAGCAACAATTTCACAATACATTGTAAATGTGCAAATATAAGCCATAACTCATGGCAGAGAGGCTTGTCAATTTTAACCAAGAAGTCGTACCTTGGGTAGTATTTCCCCAAATTTCCAACATTATAATCAATCAATTAACATCAATTAACATTATACATCAATCAATCAGTAAAATTATATATTTCCTCAGATGTTGGGCATGGGCAGTCAAATATAGAGTAGATGGAGTAGTTATTGCTGAATATGAGATGAGGATTGTGGGAGTTATGAAAATTGGCAGAGATGGTGTAAATATTTATACTAAATGATACATACAGTATTTTACAATAACAGAAGTTTTACTTCTTTTTTTTTAGTAGATACGTCTCGATAAACAACTTTTCTGAGGAATCTATGTACATGAGTCAAGTCAGGTAAGTTTGAATAGGAGCTTCAGTGCCTAGTCCTTGAGTTAATGTAGCAACCTGCAGCATCTGCTGTCACACCACTGCACTTTATAGAGGTGTTACTTCAGCAGATGATTTCCTCCCGTATTTGGTTGGAGCCTTTCTGTCACTCCTTTTGGAAAAACTAGAGACGTTTGAAGGCTTTCCTTGTCAATAAGGGATGATGACTTGTTGCCTATCAGTGAGGTGTTTTGGTAGGAATAGTGTCAAAGGTTTTGGGTTTAGGTTTTATGAGTTTGGAACGAGGCTATTTTCCTCAAACTTTTTTCAAACTCTATATTTCATGAAAAATGTTTGTCACATATTTATTTCTCTATTTTGTATTGTGTATAATAAGGCAGATAGTTTCCATATCCATCAACAGAGTTGGATGGATCTGGCAAGAAAACCTCTCACATCTCTTGGAACTGGTCTAGCATTGTATGATAAGCTGAGGCTGAGCCCCTAACCTGACACTCACAGAAACATTCCCTTTCACTGGGCTTTTTGAATGTATGGCTCACTACACCTCAAGAGTCTACCTAACTAATTCCCTCCCACAAAACAAGAATATAAGCTAAGAGCAGCCTCTCTGCTGTAGAAAATGTGTTTTTGTTGCTAATCTAGCTGAGAGTCAGTCAGAGGTCATGCATGTATTCAACATTAGGAATATGGAGCTGACATCTCTGAGAGATGAATTTACATTATAGAAGCTGTATAATCTGCTTGGCAGACTTTTTCAAAGGTACACTACATGGCCAAAAGTATGTGGACAACTGCTGGACAACAGGGTGTGTTAAGTACCGTCAGAGTACTTAAAAAGTGTCACAAGTAGCACAATAAGAGACACTATAATATGACCTACTGGGGAGTGGACTACTTTCAACTGGTTTTGGGAAGGAGAAAATGATAATAATGATGATGATGAGCGTGACTGTGGATGTAAGAGGAATAGACACACCAGATACAAAAAGATAAATGATCTCTTCAGGGAAATTGGGCCACGGCAGGATATATAAAAAAAAACAAAAAAAAAAACAAGACTTGACCAAATGGGGGTAACATAACATACAAAAGCAACTATTTCGACACAGAGAGTAGTACAAATGTATGAATGGAAATATCAAAAAGTATGGATTACAGCATTAAGAGGGGGTGCAAATGGCAGCACTAGTAGCTCAACTTACTACGTAGAAAAATGTAAAAATAACGATATCAATATGTATGTAATATGTAACTAATGAGAGGAACATGAACATGTGAAGAAGCCGTCCACCTTATGAAAAACCCCAGGTGGAGGTTCAATATGTACAGAAAGGTGACAATGTGGAAGGCACACGTGCATTCCATCCTTGTCTCTCTTTTCTGTTCACTAATTTAGACTACATTGTATTTTATACGTGTTATATTTGTTATATGGTATCTTTATTTCTGTGCTGTCCTGCCTGTATGTAATGTTTTGTGCTGCTGCCGTCTTGTCCAGGTCTCCCTTGAAAAAGAGATTTAAAAAATTGAATCTCAGTGGGACTTATCTTGTTAAATAAATGTTAAATGAATAATACAACAAATAATGATGTCTGTTTTCATTATGACTATCATAATCAGAACGGATCTGTGGATGGAAGTACCATATGTACAAAAGTGTCCATAGACATGTACAAACTGATATGCAGAGAATGTACTGACATACAGTATGTATAGAACCTGATAGAAACTTCCAAGCCATAGAAGAATCACTTAAAAGGATTCTGCACTGTCACGCACAAGAGCTCTTCTACAGGAAAATGCCAATGAATTTACTTCTTGAGTGGTACCAATATGCTACAAATGCAAAATAAACTGTGCAGCTGTATTTGCACTGTTCAAAATCCTCCTGTAAATGAAATTGGTTATATCCATAAATTAGAAAATCTGTGGGCTTGGTTTAACAGCAGACAGAGCAACAAAGACATATAAAGTGAAATAGTATGAGCATAAACGTAAACAACCATCTTTCAAGATCAAAGCCCAGGTTGCATACGTCAGAACAACAGATGCTCTTAAAAGGTGTTGATTATAACCCACAACTGAGTTGAAAAGTATGAGCACTACTCGGGAGGCAGGGTGAATCTTCAGAGAGCATTGTTGTGATTTCTATCTCTGATTTGCAGTATATGAGACATCTGTCCCAGAGAAAGAAGAACAAGAAGAGGGAAAAAGCTGCATTAACACTGCCAATGAAAACAAAACACTTGACATCCTCTCTGTTCCATAGTGTCTGTCTCTCCAGAATTAATAGTTTGGACAAATATTTTGTTTAATGCCATGTTATCCATGATTGCTGATGACAGGTACTCTGCATCGTTACACCAGGTGAGCAGAAGCTCCATTTCCTCCACTGTGCACAACAAAGAGGGTTATTATTGGGGAAAAATAGAGCATGGGTAATTGCAGATATATGGTCCTGGGGATCTCAGACAAGGCTGCTTTTGCATTTCTCCCACATTACTCAGAACCAAGCTGTATGTATTCTGACTTATTTTACGAAAAGTTATGCAACCTTAATTCATACAGTATCTATGCATTGATTCATACAATACCTATGCGTGGCCATCGCTGTCAGATGTTAATATGGTAATATTAACATCTGACTTGTGAGATTAGACATCTAAAAGAACTTCAATTCAAATCAAGGTATGGGTAAGGTTTTGGTCATGGTTAAATAAGAAAATGTAAAGAAAACTCGCAGTAGAAAACTTATGACTTGAACCTGGGTCGCCGGAGTCAAAGTGTGTACGCCCATCCACCACCCAAAACTCCACGCCCTTATGCTCCACCACATTATTTCTATCTATTATGTATCTATTGTACGAATGTCTCACACATTTGTACAATATCATACAATTACGGTACATTCATTTTCAGAACTGTAACTTTGAATTTGCAATGACAACAGACTGATCTGATACATGCTGTCTGGATATAGATGCTCAGTAGAGGGGCAATGTAGGAATGAAGAAAGAGTGAGCGGCAGTTAAAGGAAGAAAGTGTGGAACTCAAAGGCGTATATGTGTATCTTACTACAAATTAAGGAAGACAACTATTGTCAGAACATTTCTCTTCAGATTGGAAAGAGGTACAGCAGAGCGACTTCCCCTAGATACAATTTAGATACTATTTTTTAAATTAGCCATAAAGAGGAGTCCCAAAAGATTTGTAACAGATGTTGAGAATATGTGTAGCCTTTGAGAAAGTGTGTTTGTCTGTCGTCAATCTCTTACCGAGGCAATGGGACAAGTGGTAATAAGAAATTGTAAATTCTCATTATCTCATGAGATTGGATGACTGGATAACTTCTTCAATAATAATGAAATACCAGTCTAAAAAAACAATTAATTAAAGTTATATTAAAGCTTGGTGGAGTCTCATCATCACCACATTTATTCAAGAAAGGAAATAATAATGAATAATTTTAAACAAAAAAATAAAATAAAACCAAAAGATAAAAAGTATTATAACAGAGACCTAATCTGCCTGAATATTAAACAAATGACATTTGATAATTATCAAAAAACTGCCTGAAAAGCTGCTGTTATCATCTCAGCAAGAGCAGACTAATCAGAGATCGTATCGCATTAAGACGCAGACGCTCACTTGAAAATGGCAGAGCAGGGCACTTTCCTAGCAGTAGGGTGCTGATTTAGAAATGGCCCATGTTTTCCTCAAGCAGACACTGATAAACTCTCTCTATGGTAATAACACTATTTTCGGTGGTCTTATAGAGTTTCCATTTCAGGAGCAATGATCTGACAGAGCAAATGAGAGAGAGAGATCAAAGTCAAAGGCAGACTTTGTCTGTGATAAAATAAAAAAAGAGAGGCCATTGGAAAATGAAATAGGGCCATTGAACATTTCGACTCCCTTAGTGTGTGTGTGTGTGTGTGTGTGTGTGTGTGTGTGTGTGTGTGTGTGTGTTACTCCCTCTGTCCATAAGACCAGAGGGAGTAATAAGCAGCTATAGAGATCCCTTAACTGACAGAGCACAAGCAGGCTCCAATGACTCTGTTCAAATTGTTATTCTCACCTTATAACACTGGGCATCAGCATTTTCACATAATTTCTGGAGTATTACGTAGCCCATGGATCAATTAACATAATAATTGGGAGGAAAGATGTGAGGCATTGTTCAAAAGCTAAGGAGACATTTTGGCCAGGCCTTCACAGCTCCAAATGAGGGTGAATCATTTGTAACAGAGCCAGACCACCTGGTTATGATCCAGTCATCAGCGCACTGCCTGAGTGAGCACAATTGAGACAGCTCTGTTAATCAGTTATACGTATAGCTACTGCATAGCATTTGCACAGCATTTGTCACTTCTCTATACATCTCTCTGTCTCTTTATCTCTCTCTTTACTGGTCTCTCTCTCTCTCTCTCTCTCTCTCTCTTTCCTGACAAAGTTCCATTTGGTAGTGCAATGAAATGTTCCTATCCAATCATATCTAATATGATTATCTTTATACCACCCTGCATCTCTGCCACTCCCTTTCTCCATTTATCTGTTTTTTTTTGTTTCTTTCCCCAGTCAAAAATCCATCATTTCAGGCTTGGTCTTTTGAAGGTCAATATGGAGAATCAATAAGTCTCACATAACAGGCACTTCTCCCTCACTCGCTTGTAAAATTCACTGAGTTTTGTTTTGAGTTTTGCTGTGCATCCACATTAAAAGTGCCCAGTTGTTCCCAGTTTGTCATGCTTCAAGTGTGAGTGAGATCAATTGCCATGCTTTCATTCTTGAAGTTGCTCATTCCTTGCCATATATATAAATGCAATTATCATTTCTTAATGCTCTGAAAAAGGCTTTTCTCTGTCTTTCATTGGTCTCCTTTAGCCCAAGGCAGAAGGAGCAAGGAGCAGGAGAACAAAAACATACAAAAACACAATGTTTCATGCACCATCACAAAGAGACTCAAACACACACACACACACACACACACACACACACACACACACTTGGATGCCATGGAGAGGGCATGATAGCCACGGTGCACCCCCATTCCCACCATCCCTCTTCCTACAGCTGCTGCAAATTTTACAAGCACACAAACAGCACCATCTAAGGGAAATCACAAAGAAATACTTGACAGCCATCAGATCTCTGATCACACTAAAACCTCAACTGAGCTACAAACCCAAGGAGGACTACCGAGGACAATGGCAGTGCCTAGGTGGTGCAATAGAGCCTGGTTCCCTGTCAATACAATCCAGGCCTATGATTTGAATTATTGACTGCTTGGCATGGGCTTGGGTTTATACTCAGTTGGAAATCTTTCAGAAGTGTCCATCAAATGTCATATGTATGTACAAAATTACGAGATTTGTTAATGATAGGGGTTTTAGCAATGGTACTGCACAGGTAGTTTGTCCTGCTTTAGATATGAGAAAGCTTATATTCAATGCTAAGTGTTCCTGCAACTCATGGTAGTCAACGATGGAATTCATTTATTTATTTTATTTAATCAACTACAACGTCATAGAACTATGCAGCACGATGGAATACTTTGATATGACATTTTTAACATGACAAGCATGACAAGAGTATATCACTCTCCCATCCCATCCAAGGTCTGTTAAACATTATACATCATAACTTTGATTTAGTGTTTTAGCTGTATCAATATTTCATAATAAATCACTTTTTGAAGGTGTCTCTGGAGAGCCCTCAGTTCAAAGAATAGGATGTCAGATGCTTTGTGGACAGGTACTGTAATAGAAAGCGTGTGATTTATAGGGGCATGTCCTCTAGACAAATAACCCATGGGACTTCCATGGCAATAACCCCAAAACAACCTCACAACACTATATTGTTTTAAAAAAAAATGTCTATGTGGGATATGTAGAAGAAAAAGCAGCTGGGAGTTTGTCCAAGTAGATGTCAACTGGTCAGAGGTGAGAGGGGCCAAGCAAAGTGTCATTATTTACTCCTGGCTGTTTACCCGTGACAGAGCGACTCAGGTGGAGGGGTTAATAACTTGGCCTGACCTCAGATCAACACTGACAGACCTCTCTCAGTTTATCACCTCACCATTCTAAACTTAACTGTCCCTTTAAAAGACAACAGTGATTAGATAGTGACTTGGCAATTTGAGTGGTTCTCTGATAAACATATGGTCAAATCAGCAGAATATGGACTTCATTTCATTTCTGCAGCACTAATTTATTATTATTATTATTATTATTATTATTATTATTATTATTATTGTTGTATTTTTCCCTGTGTCAGTACCCAAAATGTGGTTTAACAATGACATTAAAAACAAGACAAGAGTCACCAGTAGGTGTACCATTCAAGTGCGCGCTCATGTGTACCATTGAATTCATTGCAGAAAGATGTATGTGCAGAAAGATGTAATTTCGTTGGCTTTTATAATTAGGCCTATGATTTTAAAGTCTACCAGATTTCCATAAGACCCTAACCTGTTCATAAGGCACTACTGTATCTGCAAACAGACAACTAATATCCTTGTTTGATTCAATTACTCATCAAAGACCTTCAACTGCAGAACTACAGTGCTGTGGAGGATACCCACACCATATCGTGATATGTGATTACCACGCCATGAATGCACAGTGGGCATGTAACTAACCCTGACCCTCAGTCCACTATGATTGATTTGTCAATTCCCTGCATTTTCACTATCTGCTCTGTGTATGTACACCAATTTTTGCAACCTGCACAAACCAAAATCTCTCATGTACTGCTTGCTTCCTCTCTTACCGATTCCACATTCAGATCTGAGTTTGTAATGAGACTGCTGAAAATTTCATAGATGCACTGAAAACCATAAATGAGCCCTGTCGGTAAAACAAAGCTTTGGTTAACAAATCCCCCTGGATGTACAAGAACCAAGAGGAGAGCTGTTCAGTTGTCATTCTTGTTTACGAAGAAAGACGGTTGATGAATCAACTTTATTTGGCACTAACACACATATGCATGCAGTGAATTTGTTTCTTTGCATACCTCTGACTAGATATACACACATCACCCCACACACATGCACTTTTCCAGGTCAGAGGACAGTGCAGGCGTCAGCTACTGGACAGCGCGCCTGGAGCAGCTGGGGGTTAGGTGCCTTGCTCAAGGGCACTTCGGCAGTGTTGGTGGGCAAAGTAGCTGTGGCACCAGTCATTTTTCAATCACCAGCTCACAGCTGGAATACACCCTCCTGGTGGTGCCGGGGATCGAACCAGTGACCCTCCGGTGATGGGTTGGTCTCTCTA
>OOFE01048919.1:0-16396 GCA_900323365.1 Monocentris japonica
CAAGTCCGCTGGAGTTGTTCCCCTTATGTTCATGAGTTCTTCTCTTGTAAAAGAGCCCATGGTGGCCAGTAAAAACAAACAAAAACAGACGAAACAGGGCACACCAAGAGACCGTGGCGGCCATCCGCAGCACTGGCACCTAGAGGTGCCAGTGCTGATTGTCCGAGTGCTGGATGTGATTTTCCCCAGCCTCACCTGCTGCCTCCTGTCTGTCAGGAAGTTTGTGATCCACTGACAGGTGGAGGCTGGCAGAGTGAGCTGGGTGAGTTTGGTGTGAAGGATGTCTGGGATGATGGTGTTGAACGCCAAGCTGAAGTCCACAAACAGGATCCTCACATATGTCCCTGGGGAGTCAAGGTGTTGCAAGATGTAGTGCAGTCCCATGTTGACTGCATCGTCCACTGACCTGTTTGCCCGGTAGGCAAACTGCAGGGGGTCCAGCAGAGGGCCTGTGATGTCCTTCAGGTGGGCCAACACCAGTCTCTCAAAGAATTTCATGACCACAGATGTCAGGGTGATGGGCCTGTAGTCATTTAATCCAGTGATAGAAGATTTCTTGGGGACTGGGATAATAGTAGAGTGTTTGAAGCAGGAGGGGACTTCACACAGCTCCAGTAATCTGTTGAAGATCTGTGTGAAGATGGGGGTCAGCTGGTCATCAATCATGGTGGAATAGGTGTCGGGGAGAACACGGCCAAAACAATAAACAAAACAATCTGTAATATTAGCAACTAACTTACCTTTCTTCACCAAAAGAAAGCAAAAGAAAATACAGGCATCTTACCTACCTCCCTAACATAAACAGAAGAAAAGTTGTCAACACCACTCCAGCTACCAGGACTGCTCTTTTAGAAGAAAATCACACTATGTACAACAGAGATCAGTACATTCACACTAAAATCGGCGATCACTTGGCAGCACAGCACGGTCTGGTTGGAGTCAGGAAAGAGACGGGGACCACCTGGCATCGGCAGGTGCCATTTTAAAGTAGCCACCATCAGTCTCCAGTCCAATCACCAGCCACCACCTGCAACTCAACATACTGAGAAACACACAGAACAGGGTGAACAGCAGTTCTTTACTCTTGATATCTCACTGTAGAGACATTTGGGAGAGTGGGAGAGTCTCTAATGAAGCCCTACACAAATCAAATACAAATAGAATGTTAGATGCATGCATGAAAAAAAAGTCAGGAATGTAACAAGGACACAGTAAACATGTCATCCTCCACCAATTACGCAGTCCCCCTCTGGGCCAATCAATAACGAATATGTCCTGTAATTGTAGCGACCCCTGGGGGCAATCAGTGTTATTTTAAGTGCTGGAATGCCACAGTGAGATGCATCATTTCTCCAAGTTTTGTCAAAATCCGATCAGCGGTGTTTGAGATATCGCACATGACGATGTACGAATGAATGGAAGAAGATCTATAGTGTCCCCGTGATGGAATCAGGGCAAAAAATAAAAAATGGGACAAAAACAAAGAGGAGGGAGGCAAGAACAAAATAGAAAGACAGGGTGGCATGCAAGAAAGCGAAAGAGATATCCTGAGTTGCTTTCTGAGTACTGAGACTCAGATGCCATGAGATGTAACCATCGAAGATGAGTGCAGAAGGGTTATTTATTCACTGTGGATCACTGAATAGGATTTTAATGCCACTGTCACTGACATCAGAGGACACATGTTGGCTCTGATTAATCATCGCTTTCATTCACTTTGTCTCACTTCCCCTCACTGTCATCTCTCTCCAAAACATAGCGTTTCTCTCCCAAACTAGAGGGAATGAGAGATTAAAGAGAATGCTCCTTCATTAGAATCAATCTTACACACTTTGAATTCACTGTTACATCATAGTTGCATCTAGGGTTGGACACTCATCATTTTGCATTGTAACTACCGATATCCAATATTTTGTGCTGATTTTCCCAGAACTTACTTATTGTCAGGGTGGAAAAGAGTTTCAATGGAGAGTTTTAGTGCCCAGGACCTAAATGGTGTTAATGATGATAATAATAATAATAAGAAGAAGATATTAATCCATACCTGTGTGGGATCTAATCAAAATGTTGCATTAGAATCAGTTGAGGTTAGGGGCTACCCATAGACAACCAGTGTAGTACTGATTGTAGCAGACTCTAGGGGGGGAGGGAGAACCAGCCTACTAGCTGGATCCTGAATCCAGGCCACACCTCAACCCCCCCTCCAAAACTGATCAATTTTTCCATGGACCTTCCAATGGCTACATTCCTTCCCTGACCCCAAATAACAAACCTTAACCCTCACCAATATACTGTATGCTTAACTTTAAACCTTAATGTAACTCCAATTCTAACCATAATTCTATCTGAGTAAATCAAGACAGTCCTTTGGCAGATCAATGGACACAGCAGCTGCAGCAGCTGCAGCAGCATGAGAAGGACCTCCCAGCAGCAGATACCACTCAGTAATAAACCTTCTGCAAGAGGTCATCAACAATACTGCTGCATGATTGTTTCCTGGGCAGGAGGGCAGCAATCCATCCATCCACTCCTCCTCCTCTCACACCTTTCCCCTTATTTCTATCACTGTCTCTCCTTCCACTCTCTTCCTGCTGCTGCCACATTATTTATCTCGCTTGACTTCTTTTCTTCTCTGTCCATCTCATTCATTCTTATGCTCTTTAGACCCTCTGGCTGCAAAAAACGACAAGATTGGAAAGTAATTTTATCTTGTATACAGACTCATCGAGGATATTTTTAGTCTAATTATCTGATTGCACAGGCTGAATTTTTGCTAGTTTGAAGAAAAATAAGATTTTGTCAGGAAAAGTATTACCATTGGTGAAATGCTTGCTCAGTAGAATATAACTAATTTCAAGACGTTTGAAATCAAATTAAAATTTTCTTTAAAACAAGTTTCTTGTTTGAGGCTTAATTCTGGATACAGATAAGTCTGGATACAAGATAATGTTAGATGCCATGTCATTTTTTTTTTGTCACTTTTTCCACATTCTCCTCTCTCTTTATCCCAGCCGATCTCCCTCTCTTTCCAAATTCTTCTTTTCATTTGTTCTTTACACATTCTTCTTACTCTTTCCTCTCTCCCACCATATATCTGTCCTTGTCCTGTAAACTCTCTCTCTCCCTCGTTCTCACTAGCTTCATTTCTTTTACCTATCCCATTACTTCAGCTGGGACCTTAGGGCGTCTCCGACAGGGCATAATTCACCACACCTAATCATATTTTACTACTTAGCATCGCTGCTTCAGATTTCCATAGCAAAATTGCTTCAGTGGCTCTACACTTTCAACAAAAAATGTTCTATATAGCACCAGAAAATGGTTCTTTAGGCTTATACCATAGCAGAACCCTTTTCAAAAGGTTCTCTCTAGCACCATGTTGAAGGTGTTCTACATAAGATATCATGGTGCTGTAAAGAACAAACAAATTTTTTGAAGAAACACATTGGGTTCTTTATTCCTATTTGGCATTTCTAGCAGAACACAGATCTCTGCAAGAGATAAATTCAGCCAGAGCAACTGGAAGTAAGACACTTCTCTATAACTATGACAGAGGTTTGGCGTGGATTCCAAGAGGTATCTAGCCTGGATACCTCTTGAAATCTGATGGAGATGTGGCACTGGTGGTGGCGGAGGAGGTGGTGGCGCGTTGGCCTGAAATGACAGCAGCACACAGAATGTATCATTTTGTGATTGGTTCAGGTGTGAGACTATATGGAGTGTATATGGAGCGTGGACTTGGGTAGTTGGATGATAGGTAATGATGTAGGGGTGTATTCGGCTCCAACTTCAGGCTAATTGGATAGTGAGTTATGAATGGAAGAGTGTAGTGGGAGAGAGTTAGCCCTGATTGAACTTGCGCTAAACTCCATTTAAACTATAAATCTTCACATATTAGCTGCAATTTTTATCTCCTCAATCTTTAATAATATGTGAATGAGTTTCAATGACATCAGACGATGAAGCTAATTTAACATTATCTGCCCTCTGTGTCTTATTTAAGGTGTCATATATTCACTGGTGGCAATTCTGCACCTCTCACACAAGGACATCAGTTTCCTCTTGGGAGATGCTTTTGTGGCAGAACCCCTCTAGACCGTTTTTCTCCATCACACAATTTCCAGAGAGGCGTGGCGGCGATCACACTGCTTTTAAAGGGAAGGAGAAGAGATGATTTGATTTGACACAGTAAGTCAGCAATACCGTGGGGTGCCGTTAAGTGATTAAAAGGAGTTTAAAGTTAATTCTGAAATTCACTGGGAGCCAGTAAAGAGAGGCCAGTACTGGGGTAATGTGCGACCTATGTTTAGTTTTCGTTAAAAGTGTCAGCAGTGTCTTGGACCAATTGTAGTCTAGATACAATAGTCTGCCTAAGGCAAGTGAACAGGGAGTTGTGGTCCAGTCTAGGGGATACAAAGGCATGAATGACTTTTTCAGTGTCTTCAAAAGACAAGGAAGCCCTAATTTTGTCAAGACTGTACTAGCTTTTTGATATGCTGCTCAAAATTTAACTGAGGGTCACACAAGTTTTTACAGCAAGATTTGACATTGATTGCCAATGGCCATGGTAAGGTTGAATATCCCTGGAAATATTTTCAGGCCCTACAAGTACTTCCATTTTATCTCAATTTAATTGGAGGACGTTTTAACTTAAGATGGCTAGGGAACTCAAAAGTCCTTGATATGTCATCGGACATTCAGAAGGGTCTGACAATAGTAAACAATTGTTGAGTGAATGTCCTCAAGCAGAAAGGACACAAACAACACAAACACAAACAACACAGGTAGGAGTACACCTGAGACGTTGCCACATCAGTGCCACATCAAAAAAACATTGCTGCGCATCTCAAGTTTGCCAAAGACCCCCTGAATGTTCCACAAAGCTACTGGAACAATGTTCTGTGGAGACACAAAAATGTAACTTTTTGGCAAAAGGGCACAAGGCTATGTTTGGAGAGAAAAAACACTGCATACCAACAGCAAAACTTCATCCCATCCATGACGCATGGTGGAGGGAGCACCATGGTTTGGGCATTCTTAGCTGCCTCAGGGCCTGGGCAGCTTGCAATCATTGAGGGAACAATGAATTGCAAATCTTACCAGGAAATTCTACAGGAGAATATCTGGTTAACTTAACAGAACTTGGGTCATGCAGCATGACAATGAGCCCAAACACAAAAGCAAATCTACAACAGAATGGCTTAAACAGAGGAAAAATTTTAGTCCTGACCTTAACCCTTTGAATTGAAATGTTGTGGCATGACCTGAAGCAATTCGTTCATGAAAGACATCCCAAAAATATCAATGAACCGAAACAGTTCTGTAAGGAGGAATGGTCCAAAATACCTCCTAACTGTTATGCAGGTCTGATCAGCTACAGGAAACGTTGGGTTGAGGTTATTGCTGCTAAAGGAGGTTCCACCAATTGCTAAACCTCATCATTCAGACTTTTTCCAATCCAGTGTTTGAACAATATGTTCAATAAAGACATGTAAAAGTAAAAAAATAGTGTATTTGTTAAATCACATTATGTTTTTATGACTTAATTGAAGATTTGAAGAATTGAAGATTGGAGATGAATTGAGATTAATTGAAGATTAGACCATATTTTAGTTTCCATTTATACAGGAATGCAGGTAATTCACAAACTTTTTCTTGCAACTGTATGTAATATGCTATCAGCTATGTTTGCTAATGTTACTGTAATCTCCATAGAAGAGATGAAGGCAGCTGATCAAGAGATCAGGTATTTCAGTATTTTTAGTACCAAAGGACTTTACAGAATATGTACTTGTTCCTGTACATGTACTTGTTTGAGTCATTATGGTTCTATATAGAGTCTCTACCCTAACCAAAGAACTCTCCTTTTTCTGGGTGTACCTCACCAATTGCATGTACATTTCAAGCCAATAATCTTAATTTTGAAATCAAAATAATAAAATTTTAGTCTTCACACATTCATCTAATCAAATCAAACACGTGGGAAAAAATCTTTTATGGTTTCAAAATTGAAAGTTGAAAATTAAAACGATTATTGACAGTTTTGTTGGACAAAATGGATTCTCATTTGCAGTGTAATTCAACTCACGTGTGATAGGTTGCAGGTGCACATATGGTATATATGAACCAATTATCCATTTTAAAGTGATAACTGAAGATGTCTGAGGATATCAGAAAAACTATTATCACCAAATGTAAGTGTTCAGAAGGCTGTATCAGGCCATCTCTAGAGACCTTGGTATTCCTGTTTCTACAGCTCACAATGTTATCAAGAAGTCTGCTGCTCATGGAATTGAATCAGGAATCAGGAAGAATTTCCCAGGATGTGGTGATAAGGGGAACATTTATCTCAGATGTCAGCGAAGGTTGGTGCATGCCATTGAACAAACACCTCCCATGACATCCAAAGATCTCAAGGCTGACCTGGAGAGTTCTGGGGTAATGGTTTCAGCCTGTACCATACACAGGACTCTGAACCAAGGAGGGCTTTACGGTTAGAGACCAAGGAAGACCCCACTGCTGAAAGAGAAACAAGAAGAAGGTGGCCCCATCAATCTTTGCCAAGACCTACCTGGACAAACCAAAATCCCAGAAGAATTTAGGTTTGTCCAGGGATTGGCAGATATAATCAGGGATTGGCAGGGATTGGCAGACATAATCATCGTAGTACTACACGTTCATACCTCACATGCATGAGCTACGCCCTCATCATAATGTGACACGGTAATGCAAAGTTCTTTATTAAAATCCATAAAACGTATGCGTTCCCTGGGCAAACTTGTGATACACTGCCCAGTGCCCAGGGGCCTCTGACCGGGTCAGCTGAGGGGGGGCCTGGGCACCAGGGCGAATATCACAAATCTAAAATGTGTGTGTATATGTAACACTATATGAGTGAATGAATGAAAGCACAATGCGAAATAAATAAGAAATGTTATAGGGTTCTCTGGCCACCCTGACGAACAAGCTCATGTTACAATGTTTAAACGTTTCAAACTATAAAATTGCTAATAAGTGGCTCATTAGCCTGTTTAGCAATTTTAGATTTTCAGTAAATGTATTTTTAATGATCATGCTGTTGTTTGCTGTTGAAAATGTAAAAGGAAATTATCAACACCATATTTATTTCAGATAGTTTGTCAAAAGACAAAAAAACAATCACAGAAACTGTTTATTTATCAGGATTTGGCCTATTTTGTATTGGGAGTACACACATGCCATTCTTATCTATCCTAAAGGCCGGTAGACAGCCGCTTGCATGTGCTCTAGGATTCTTTCAAGTATTTTGGGAAAATGCACTGTGTGTTTTTTTTATCCAACGTTCGCTCCCTGGTTAATAAACTGGATTACCTACGACTGCAACTACATACCCAACAAGAGATGAGGAACTGCTGTGTTTTTATCTTCACTGAAACATGGCTCCATGACAACATCCCGACACAGCCATCCAGCTAGAGGGGCTAACATTCTTCCGAGCGGACAGAACTGCTGCAAGCTCTGGTAAGACCCGTGGCGGGGGGTTGTGAGTCTACATCAAGAAAGCCTGGTGTGCTAATGCCACAGTAGTTGCAACCCATTCTTCACCTCTGGTAGAGTTTTTAATGGTGAAATGTCGGCCATACTATCTGCCAAGGGAATTCACTGCTATTGTTGTGGTGGCTGTGAATATCCCTCCCAGCGCTAATGCTAAGGAGGCACTGTGGGAGCTCTATGGTGCCATCAGTGAGCAACAGACTGCCCATCCTGATGTTTTTTTTGTTATTGCTGGAGACTTCAACAATGCAAACCTAAAAACTGTGCGACCTAAATTCTACCAACATGTGAACCAGAGGGGAGAATATGTTGGATTTGGTGTACACTAACATTTGTGAAGCATACAAGGCTGCCCCCCGCCCCCACTATGGCTACTTAGATCACATATATGTTATGCTAATCCCAGCATACAGACCAGTGCTCAAACGCAACAAGGCAGTACAAAAGCAGATCAGGGTCCTGCCGGTAGGAACCACCTCAGCATTACAGGACTGTTTTGAATGCACAGACTGGGATATGTTCAGGGAGGTTGCTACCTATGATCTGCACACGAACATTGAGGAGTACGCCGAATCTGTGACCAGCTACATAGTGAAGTGCATTGAGGATGTCACTGTCATTAAACACATCACCACACAGGCCAATCAGAAGCCATGGATTACAGCAGAGGTCCGTATGCTGCTGAAAATCCAAGATGTTGCCTTCAGATCGGGGATGAGGCAGCCCTCAGAACAGCAAGAGCTGATCTCTCCCACGCCATCAGGTAGGCAAAATGGGCCTATACACACAGAAAATCCATGGTCATTTCTGTGACACCAGGGACACATGTCGCATGTGGCAGGGCATCCAGGCCATAACTGACTATAAGATCATGACATGCGCCAATGACGCGTCCCAATAGGCTGAATGACTTCTATGCACGCTTTGAGGCACTAAATTACTTAACTGGAAGAAAGAGACACCCTCCCCCTGAGGAGCAGGTAATCAGTCTGGCCACAGCTGATATGAGGAAGGCCCTAACCAGAGTCAATCCACGCAAAGCAGCAGGTCCTGACAACATACCTGGCTGTGTGCTCAGGGACTGCGCTGACCAGCAGTCAATGCTGCCCATTTTCACCCAGTAGATGGTGCGTAGGTGCTCCAGAAAGCTCGGCACATAAAAGTGTTTAGCATATTAGGGTGCTAAATTCATTTAATGCTTAATTAAAATAGAATTTGAAGACAAGGTTTGAAACCATAGAACAAGGCAAAGTTTCTCTCGAGTCGTCTCTTTTCTCTTTTTTGGGATAGGGTTAACGTCCTATAAAGTATGATCCTAAAGTATGATTTAACTGAATCGTCCACTTCCATTTTAACAATGAAGCTGATGCTTGCATTAGGCTACTACACACTTTTCTCATCATATCACAACTTTTTTCTCATAATTTTAGGACTTTATTCTCATAATATTATGACATTATTCATATAATATTGCGACTTTATTCTCAAGAAATGATTACTTTATTTTTGTAATAACACTGACTTTATTCTCCTAATATTATGACTTTATTTTCATGATATCATGACTTTATTCTCGAAAGGTTAAGTACAGTACTTTTACTTAAGTAAATGCACTTTGTTACTGTCCACCCCTAGTTATTGGTATGTTGGTGTAGGGGGTTTGACATGTAGTGCCTTGTCCAATCAAAATAAGTGGCTGCGTGTTTGGCGGGCATTTCTGAGTGACAGCTATCAGTTTAGTTTAGTTAGTAGCATAGCTAGTCGGCCTATTTAGTTAAAATATTTGTTTATTGCATTATGGATCATCAGTGTTGGAGTAGTGGGGCGTCAAAACGCAAAGCTAAAAAAGAAAAAGTGAGAGAGGCAGCGTTTCGTGAAAATGTCCCTGCGATTTCCAACTTTTTTCCCAAACCGAGAGATGTTAATAACAACGTTAGCAGCATTCCTGATGATGCTAACGCTAGCAGCAACCCTGGCACTACCGCCAGCTGCACCACAGCCTCTGTCGAAAAAGACAACTGGCGGACTAACAACAGCCAGACTCGCTTGTACACCAGGAAATGATAACCTGTACATTTCCCACTGGAGAGAATAGAGCTCTACGTAGATGCTGAGAATGAAGACAGGGATGGCATTAGTTCCAAAGGTTGTGGTGAGGAAAGCCTTAACAGTGGCTTAATAGACAGCCTGTCTGGTTGGGCTGTTGGGTTTGGGGTGTCTCTAGTAGCTTTGCTGGTGATACTCAGAGTTTACTTTCCTTTCCCTCCAAAGGATGGAAGGTCATTGCTTAAAACAAAAACTGACTCTCAAATAGAGACAGTTTCTGGAGGGTCTTTTCACTATTTTGGCATAATTGGCAATTTTGCTCTGCACAGTGAGCAGGAGACCTCCCTGAAGTACCCTCACCAAGATGGGCCTTTGCCAGAGTGGCTTTCAGGAAATGTGCATCAGTTCAGAGTGCTCATTGCTGATGGTTTTGTGCTGAGGACATCGAGCAAAGATGACTGCATAATGCTTCATGGAAAAGTGGTTTCTGTACTGAATATCATTGCACATGAAGGCAGAGAGTATGCAATGTGTCAGAGGCTTTATATAAATATCCTCTTTGATTCTAGAGAGCTAGGGGTATGCATTGTGTGCAGCCTGTCACCTATGGTACAGTGCCTAGAGATAGTTAGGCCTGTGTGCAAATGTGTAAGGCTGCCTCTAGGGGATGTTTGCTGTTTTTCCTCTCCTGCACACAGACCAATTGTGAGACATTTTATATGTCTCAATATCTGTATAGTGACTGCCAACTAATGGTTAAAGCCATGCTACCTTGATTGAAATTTGCTGAGTTTAGTTATCTGTGATGTCACTGTCATTCTCAATAAATGGCTGTGGCATCACAGGTATCCAAGATCAGCCAATATGGTTTTAACCATTACATGGCAGTCTCCATACAGATATACGTTTTGTGTGCAGTTACACTGATAACACATTTGTATATAGTTTTTGCCATTCCGCTTAATTGGCAAATTTGCATTTCAGATCCCGAAGACTCCTACGTAATGTGGTGAGTGTCATTGATTAGGCTATTGTCTACTATCTGATTCACATTGTTTTGCTCATCTTTAATTCTAATGACATCCAATTTGCTTAATCTTAATCTTCTTCTTGTCCCTCAACTTTTAACAGAAAATGTATCACATAGTCATATTTGAAAACACCAATGAAGTTGAGGTGGTACCACAGGAGTGGTTAAAAGATAGTACTTGCATGTGGCCACCATACAAACATGACATTACAGTCACTTAGTAGAGGCTTTTATCCAAAGCGACTTACAAGTTACAGTTTACACTATATGGGGATCGATATAGTGTAAATGACCCTGAGACTGAGAGTCTCATGTTCTACCAACTGAGCTGTCTGGGCCAAACCTGATGAACTTATGAAAGCAGTTAAAGCAAAAGAGCTTCCTGGTGAAAAATGCATGCCGTATAGTGTACGCATAATATTCAGTAAAGGTAGGCGTGGATTTTATATTTTAACAAGATTGAGAAAAGTTGAGAAAGTTGCTTGTTTTCCCTGCATATGTCAAGTCATTACTTTCACTGTTTATTCTGATAGATACCTATGAGGAAGTACGACTCAAATTGCCAGAGGCTGAGCTTTACACATCTTTTTTACTGTTCTGGAGTGTATTTACAAAATCCAATTTTGCTCTGAATTGTGCAGGTTTTCCACAGGAATGCTGTTGATTCTGTGTGGCCCAACTCATTAATCACTTCAATCACTTAACAACTTGTTATCTTAGGAAGAGGAGTCGATACCTTTTTGATGATGACGAGTGATGACCAACAGCATAGACCATCCACACTTCCAAATCCTCCACAACTGAATGTTGGAAAAAGGCTGGAGAATGCAAAAAACTATCTGTCTTAATGTGAGTATTCTTTCAAATTTTTGTTTGAACTGTTAAAATGATATGCTCTTGTTGAAATGTTTAAAATATTTCGAAAAAGTTAAATTTGTGGTGTCTACAGTTTGGATTGTTGCCTCGGCTGACAGTGTATGAGGTTCCTCGATCGAAGGTAGAAAAACTAGAAAGGAGGATCAACTCATTTATTAGAAAATGGCTTGGAGCCCCACACTGTCCAAGCAGTGTGGCCTTGTACAGTAAAGGCATGTTAGAGCTGCCAATATCTAGCCTGACAGAGGAGTACAAGTGTGCTAAGGTTAGACTGGAAATGACTCTGACCCAGTCTAACCTTAGTGGAATCCAAAATAGGTAGTGCAGCAAGCACAGGCAGCACTCAGGCATAGGGACATCGTAGGCCAGGTGCAGCATTGGTGTGGGGGCTTAGGGCTGTGTGCAGGGAAACCTATGTGGAGTAAGGCAACAGTAGTAGAAAAAAGATAAAACTGGTAGTTGAAGAAGTACATCGTCAGGAGGAGGTACGCTTAGGCATATACTGTCAGGGTGTAAAGGTAGTGTTTCCCAAGGGCGATAAACTTGGCGTCACAATCAGGTGTTGAAATGTTTGGCAGCTGCAGTTGAGGAAAAACAGCTAGAAGTAAATTCTTTAGCTGTTAGTAAGGAAGGTAAACAGATTGGATTTGTACGCAAGGGAGAAAAAGTTAAATCAAGGGAGTGCGCACACAGGCGCGAGCCAGGACAGCTAGGAGTTGGCGGAGACTGGAAAATAAAGGTAGACTTGTTTGAGCAGTTAACTGTGCCGGCAGAAATAGTTAGCACTAGCCTACGGCCAGATATGCTACTGTGGTCTGAGGTGCAGGAGCTAGTTTATTTTATCAAGCTCACGGTCCCCTGGGAAGACAGAGTTGACGAGACAAACGAGCGGAAGAAGGCAAGATATGCAGAGATGTCAGCGGAGGCAGAACAGCGAGGTTGGAGGGATCGGGTACGGCCGGTAGAAGTTGGCTGTCGAGGTTTCGTTGCAAAATCCGTTTTTTGTGAGTTGGGCATTGGCGGATGGAGCTTTAAACTTGCGGTTAGGAACATGTCGCAAGCAGCGGAGTGAGCAAGTGAATGGCTGTAGATAAGGCCCGGACAGCTCAGTTGGTAGCACATGAGACTCTCAATCTCAGGGTCGAGAGTTTGATCCCCATGTAGTGTAAACTGTAACTTGTAAGTCGCTTTGGATAAATGTGTCTGCTAAATGACTGTATTGTAATAAGGAGGGAGCATGCTAGCTGGGGAGCCCCCTAAGGTAAGCGCTGCTGGGGTGGGTAGCACTGTGTATCTCATAGTAGAATAAAGTAGCATAACACTGTTTGGCTGCCTTTATGGGATTGTATTGAGGGAGGTCTGTACTGTTAGCTAAGGAAGTGCCTATCAGTCAAGTATAGACATGGTGGCATATACATACACACACTCCTCGTACCCGAACCAGGGACGAACACCCCTTTTCCTAACCCAGGAATAGTATCCAGCCGGGATTAACCCGCCCCCACCCCTTACCCCAAACAGGGTTCGAATCCTCCCCTCCCTTAGCACTCACACACACTGGTTAGTTGTGTTGATGTATCAATTAGGCAGGCTTGTACTGGTATGGCTAGGTCAAGGCTAGGCTAATGCTAGGTTGATGGCATTAGATGGCGATGGTAAAAGGGAGTTGTGAGGTGATGGCATAGAGGGGGGTGGTTCCAGGACGCTGGAATACACAGTTAAGCCTTCTTAGGTGTCGTTGGCCTAACTTAACGAAACATTGGTGAAAGAAGGTGCCCACTTGATAACCCCAATGACGTGCTACATACCGCTGTTGGCTAGGATAGGTAACTGGCGAATGGTGCCATCTGAGGAATGACTCTGTAGATCTATGATGGTGTAGCCTGATGTCTGCTATGGTGTTGCATTTGATGGTGGTTATATCACTTGTTTGCTTTGTTTTTTTAATCTGAATTGGGCTTCTACAAGTGTTTACCTTGGATTATGGCACAAGGGATAGTAACATCTTGTCCTGTGTATTAATCAATGCATCTCACAGCACCTCTAACTGTTAAAGCATTGCCATACAATATAATGATTCTTGGTATTTTAACACTGTCTTTTCTGAGGTATGAGGTCTGCCAGCAAGTGGCTAGCACAATTTCCCATAGACTGGAGTGAGACACGTCTCGAGTCTTCTCATACCAGCAGTTGCGGTCTGGCAGTCATTTGGCCAATCAGAACCAAGATATCACCGCCACGATCTTGGAACAGTACGTTACTACAATTAGTGGCCGCTGATTTTGAGGTAAGCCTTTTCTTTCATTTGCTGCTAAAGTAATATGACATTTTGCTGTTTAAGTAACTTAACGTTAGGTAACTAGTTGCTACCTTGCCAAATCAAAGTTGAAGTGTGTCGTGATAAATTCTTCCTACCCTTTTTATAATGGAAAGCTTGCCAGCTTGTTAGCACGGTAACTTTAGTGAATTGTGTATTAAGTTACAATGTTACAGTTAGAGCAATTCTGTGGTTGGAACTATTAAAACCAAAATCAATGTTAGCTAGCTAGTCGGCTGACGTTAGCTGGTTCACTCTTTTGAACGAATCATTTTGCTGAGTTCAGGCTAACCCCCACTGCATCCGTAACGTTAATGTTATCCAATTTAACGTCCGTCAGTGTCGTACAAGGAAAATAAAAACAAACATGTTAGTTCAATGAAACAACACCCACTGGCTCTAGCAACTAAATCGAACGTATGTCATATTTCGTATGATGGATCACATCACTGATGGAGTTTCAACAGACCTGATGGATCCTTTAACATTGACGGATGCAGTTGGGGTTAGCCTTAACACTGTTTTATGATCTGGAAAAAGGAGGCCCTGAAGCCAGCTGATAATATCTGGACAATTCCTTTTCCAAATGAGAGAGCTTAAGGAGGAAGACGCTATTTATGTAGCGCAGCTAGAGTCAGGGGTGAGGTGCAGACAGAGCTGGGCCTGGCTAAAAGTTGAGGCCAAAACTGAGGTGAAGGGAGTCCAGCACAGCTTCCTGCTGTCACAGTATTTTAAAAAAAATTGATAAAGCGGGGTATGCAAAATGCAGCCTCTGCACAAAAGAAATCAATTATAGCAATAAGGGCTCGCATGCCCAGTGTCCTTCCAGTCCCAACCAAAAGTGCAGTTGCTCCCAAGGGTCATGAAGTCATGAGAGAGCGAGTTAGGGTGTCTGCACCTACATTTCAGCGGGTTGCAGCGGTGTGTATAGATTAAATAGTCTTGTAGTTTTCTATGTCACTAAATCATAACTATTATTTTACTCTTGATGGGCTACTAGATATTTGCGTAGAGTAGATTCAGGACAAATTGTACAGGGTGTGTTTAAATATGTATTTAATCTAGTTCACTTCCAAATACAAGATAGGCTACATTTCTAACAGCTTTACAATAGCAATGAAAGTTCATGAAAATTAAGCCATGTAGTCACAGGGTTGCAATAAAAGGCATTTGCAAAAGTTTTACTGATGAAAATCTAATCAGATTTCTTTTTGTGTAGGCGATGGTGCTTGCTACTCTTGCCGATCATCTGCTTCCATTTACCTTTGCACCAGTGATGGTGAAGCTGGCCCAGGCTCTGGCTGCAGACAAAGTAGCGCTGAGTGGATTGAGGCTGTCACACACATCAGCAGCTTACAAAATGGTGCATGGACTGGGGTATACATTTTCAGAGAGGATCTTCAGCAATACACAGAAGTATCCATTTTCCATCAACCTCGATGAGAGTACTCCCAATGGTGATAAAAAAGTGCTTTCCATCCTGGTAAGCTACTTCAACCCAGACCGGATGTCACACAGTTGATGTGGAACACCTTGGCTCTTTAGAAGTCTTGAAAGTCACCGCTCTCAATATAGAGAAGTTGCTGGTTAAGTTCTTTGTAGATAACAACATCCCATGGTCCAACCTTGTCATTATGCTGATGGACTCCTGCAGTGTCATGCGAGGCAGCAAGATGTGATTGGAAACAAGAGTGCGGCAGAACCACTGCCCAACCCTACTTGATGTTGACGGTGATAGTTGCCACCATATCCACAACGCTGCAAAGGTTTTTGCAGCTCCTTTCAGCAACTATCTTAAAAGCTGTTCAGCGACCTGCATGCAGATCATCAATGTGCTTCAGACCAGGTTAGTTAATAATATTCAATTTCATTTATAGAGCACTTTTCAGTTCAGAATGATGCATGCTACTGACTGCAATGCTTGCCTCTACACTAAACCTAATATATAGTATACTCAAGTATAGTTTACAGTATACTTGAGTATACTAGGTGACCAAGATGGCGGCGCGTGTACAACGCGAGGCTCAGCATCTCTCCAGATAGTAGTGATCTGCCTTTTTGTAGTAGTTATCTGCCTTTTTGTTTCAAGTCTGTTCACGCGGAACAGTCTTGCATACATATCATACATGCCGACTAGAACTTTTGGACATTGGATCTAACAACCCGGGCAAGTTTATCAGCGGCTTTATCTCCGGCTCATTCCAGAGATCGCCAAGACAGCGGACACTACCAACCCGGCTCCGCCGGCCAGAAGGGCTCGTCGGCGGTGTCGAGATCGTAAACAAAGGCGTGGGAAGAGAGGAGGGCTGATGGCTAAGCTAAAGCTAACTCCTCACCGGCTATCTCTACCCAGCATTTTCCTCGCTAATGTACGGTCTCTGGCGAACAAAATGGATGAGCTGCGGCTGCGGATCACCACTCACAAATAGATTATGGACTGCATGATTTTCATGGAAACATGGCTCAACAGCGGCGTCCCCAATAGCGCCATTGACCTAACGGGGCACTGCGTCCTCCGGGCGGACAGAACAGCTGATGACTCCAGTAAAACCAGAGGTGGGGGACTGTGCATTTATGTTAACAAAGCTTGGTGC
>OOFE01048920.1:0-13899 GCA_900323365.1 Monocentris japonica
ACCAAAGCACTGATTAGTCCCCCAATGTGGCAACATTGGAGGGATTATGTGTCTATTTATAAAATGCTGACTGGAAATCGCTTTACAGCAATTGCCATTCTCTGTTACAGATATCTCAGTTGTGCCACAGCCACTTTTTGTCATGCTTTCAATGTTAAATCAGAGCATCAAGGAATGGACAAAACTGCATGTTCTTGAGTTAAATCTGTCTTTCACCAAGAATCTCTTGACTTTCTCTACGATAATGACATTACAGCCATGCCTCTCCTTGCCCTGGAGCAGCTGCATCAGGGCTAAACACTGGGCACATGTCAGAGGTCAGAGAGGTTTTGATAGGATTGCTAGACCTCGACTTGTCAGACGCACCAGGCTCACTGCTCAGTTTCCAGCAGTGAGCTACTTGGAAGGAAATCAACACCTTCCACCAGACAAATGCTGGTAACTTTGGGTTATGGTTATGGCTATGGCTAAGTTTACCTTATCTGTACCAGCAGCTTTGTCAGGCAACTAACTAGTTTTCTTACTATTCTAAAAGGACTGTTTGGTAAATAATACGTTTTTTGAATGTTGCAATTAAGCGGAGGTCTAGCAACAAAGAGTTCCCTGGTGTCCAGCCTGCTGAGCCTGTGGGAACTCTCCCTCTCCCCGTCTGGCCAGTAAGCCAAGCATGTTGTCTGCCATGTTGTGGAATAGCACAGGCTTAGTGGCTACATGTGTTCTTTTTCCCATGGGGAATGTTGTACATATATATGGTATCAAAGCTCTTGTCTTATGTTGTGTCCGTCACAAACCCTGGAAGATGCCATCCCTCTCCTTTGTCATATGCCTTAGTTGCAATTGATATGCCTCATTTGTGAGTTTGGACCCTTTTGTGTTTTATCAGGCCTAAGTGTTATGAGATAAGATTCAGGGAAATGACTAACCTCAGATGTGGTTGGGTGGAGCCTAATTTTGCCGAGATCTAGGTCTGAAGAGTTGTAGCGGTTTAGGTTTGTCTCTGGGTAATAAATGTTTACATGTATTCATTTCATGTGTCTGGGGGGTACAGTTCAGCTTTGTGTATTTGTCAGTGTAGGAGCCTCTAAGCCAGAGCATGCCATGTCCACCTGTTCCCTCTCAATCTGCCTGTGTCAACCCTCTGGAATCGGTCAACACCAGCAGACAGTATTGTAATATAGGCTTACTATTGTCCTTATCATATCATTTGACATCCTGTACAGTTGTCTGCCAGGAATCTATTAGCCGAACTTTGTACCTTACGCTGTGTGTTTGCATTAATGCAGACAGGATGACCTAAAAAAAGGTATTTGCATAATGAGCTCTCAGAAACGTGTTCATTGCGTTAGAAAATGTTCATCAATGAATGGAAATGGTAAATTGAACACCATCCACAGCAAACAAAGTAGGGGCAAAACCTCTTGCCACTATTGTGCTTTCGAAAGTATAGCTAACAATGATTACTTTAGAAAATCGTTTGTCAGATGTAGTAGCTTAGTACAACGAATGTATTGGACTGTCATGTCAGTGGCCAGTTTGAGGTGTTTCCTCTGTGTATGGCGAGCTACATTGTCATTGTTTCAGTCTGTCTGTACATTCCTGAGTAGAGGGCTCTCTTTTCGTGAGGAGCTTATGTTTTTGTTTTCCTCAGTGACGACCATTCCACACATCCGCTTCTTTTACCCGGATAAGGATGTTGTTAGGCAGTGAGTATTAGGGAAACAAGTACACAACAGAAACAGTCTCTCTCTGTCAGTCTCTCTCTCTCTCACACACAAAAAGCAGAGACAGACAGACAGACATACCTACATACATAGTCGTAGATGCACGGCCCCAGTTGGCATCCCCTCAGCTCAGACCATACGTTCATTCCTTACTCCCTCTTTCCTGACTCATCACTCCCATAGAAAGCAAGGCAAAGGAAACATCTCCGCAGGGCAGACAGAGCAGAGAGAGTGTGCTATTTATGCACACATTTTATAGCTATTAGTTGCCCTAGGCGCTACATTTGTGCCTGTGTTTGTTACTAGATAGCATCTGACTGTGGAAACACTCATCTGTGATATGCAACTAATGGTAGAGCATGTTCTGTTAATGGACAGTACAGGCACTTTCTCTCTGTTTCTCTCCCCCCTTCTTTCATTACATTTACATTAGTCATGTAGCAGACGCTTTTATCCAAAGCGACTTACAATAAGTGCATTCAACATAGGTAGGCAAAAGAACTACGAGTCACCAGAAATTGTAAGTGCATTTCCTTCCTAAACAAGCATCTAAGAGCAGAACCAGTGCTAAGGTAAAAGTGCAGTCAGCTACCTACTTGTTATTTAAACAAACAAGATAAATAAGTGAAGCAAAATAAACAAGAGTTAAGACAAATAAGTGAAGCATATTTAAGCAAGTGCTAAGAGGAAGGGTCAGGGTAGTGTTTCTTGAAGAGGTGGGTTTTCAGCCTGTAGTGAAAGATGGGCAGCGAGTTCATTCCGCCACTGAGGGGCCAGGACAGAGAAGAGCCGTGACCGTGTAGATCGGCCGCAGGGGCCTCTGAGCGACAGGGCAACCAGTCGCCTCGCGACAGCAAGCTCTCTTTGAGCTTGAACAATGAGACTCCCTATGTAAACAACACGAACAGGCCAGCATAGACCCAAGCCAAAACATTATCAACACTCCTGTCTCCTTGCCCTCAGCTAGCTTTTGTGTGTTTGTACTGGAGTGGAAGTCCTGTGTTAAGGAGGGAAGGGTGCTGGGATGAGGAGTGGAAAGTGAGTTGATATAAAGGTATGAATAGTGCGTGGAGGACAGCAGACCAGTGTGGGAGTTTGCATTTACATAGCAACCCCCTAGCTACTGAGCTGGCCTTGCTGCGAGAGCTAGGACCTGTTAAGTAGGTTCTCAATCATGATTGTGGGTTTTTTGTGTTCTGCTTGACAGCATTTAACGGCATTTAAGGGCAGCAAGGTGGCATGAGTAGTAGTCAACTGGAGGACCTGGATTCAAGCCCCAGGTCAGCAAGCCTGTGCCTTACAGTGTCCTTGAGCAAGATGCTGAATGCCTACCAGCTTCAGAGGTGCTGTTCTGTAGCTGACCCTATGACAGGTTTCCAATACAGTATATTGATTACATGAAACATAGCCCAATGATGAACTTGATGTGTGTTGAGAAGGTAACCTATTAATTTAATTAGCTGTATGAACATCAAGTCCATCATGATTTAAATAAATTTAAAATAATAAAAAACATTTTGTACACAGCATGTCCCCCTCCTCCCATCTGCAGTTTTAGTGGTATCCTAACTAAATTCTTATACCCCCAGGCAGATGGGCAACACTAGACCAGCTCAGTTGCTGCAGTGAAGGTGCAATTCCCTAGAATAGCAGGCACATTGGTACATGTGCAAGGTCAGCTCTAGCCAGGCCATCTCAACAGAGCCAATGACCTTGTTGTATGTGTTTTCTAAGCGCATAGACCTGCCAGATCAGTGGCCGAGTTTATTACTTGCTGTGCGTTACAGTTGCCTAGACCCCTTGGGAATGGAAGATTGTTTAAGAGAATGAAAGGTCTTAGTAATAGATATTTAGGGCAGCAGGGTGGCTTAGTGAGTAGGGAGACTGTCCTTCAGATGGAAGACCTCGGTTCAAGCCCCCATGACAGCAGGCATCAGCCCGGCTGAAGTGTCCTTGAGCAAGACACTGAATACCTGTTACTGGCCCTGTACCCTGACTAAAGTGAAAAGAAAATTTCAGGGATCAGTGTTGCAAAAAATGCCACATTTCCAGACCAAAGCTTTATTGTGTATAGAACATGCATGCAGGCATTTTCTAGACTGTGCTGTTAAAGTTAAAGTCCCAGTTAAGGTCCCAGCACAGTCACTGCTTTTTCCCCTCATCATGCAAATTTGGTATTCACTGTAGTAACTACAGCAGAATTGTTACCTAAACATGTCTAGGAATGTTACTTTTTCTTACTTATCTAGCTACAGCTTTTATTTCTCCTCACTTTCTCTTGTGACCTACAGTAGCTTGGTGCCTACTGTAGGTCCAAAGTGCTGCTGTGGTATGCATTCCTGGCCTGACTTATGGCTCTGTTTGTTATCCATACAGATCAAAGTGACTGCTGGGACAGGTGGAAGTAGATGGGAGGTAGTCAGGCTGTCAGTCCAAAAGGCTTTACTGCGCCCTACTCTCTGTGTGGCCTGTTCAGCCTGGGGGTTTGGAGTCAGTTAAGTGTGGTCATGAATGAAAGTGTCACTTAAGTGAAACATGCACACACACAGATGTATGCACACACATCATTCCATCTTTATGTGCCCTTAGGTTGTGTACTAAAATGCATGGGTAATGTTAATAGGATTAGCTATGCTCTGTTAAATAAAACAAGCATGACACACTATAAATGGAATTCAGCAGTATGTTGCTTGCTGCTTGTGCATTTGGTTGTTCTTTTAACACACAATACACACACCTGAGCTACAAGCCATACACCAATAGTGTGTGACAATGGGTTTTGCAATGTAGTTGGTGAGCATCGGTTGCTGTTCTTGTCATATGGCACTTTTCTGCTAAACGATTCAGCTAATGTAGTCTGTACCTGCTTTTGAGCCTGCAGTAGTTGTTGTTGTTTTTACAAATCCAAACCACCTCCACGCAAGTGAAGTTGAACCACGTCGGCGTATTAAATGTTCCGCTGTGGATTCAGAGCCTCTTCTCTACTCCTCGACAGTCGAGGACATTTCTGTGTCATCACCATGATCTGGCTTGTTGCCCATTTTCTTTGTTTATCATTCACCATTAACACTCGTAATTGTAAACTAGTGGAAAATTACAGCAAGATGGCACATGTGCAGTGTCAAATGCCAAATAACAGATTAGGACATTCGAGCAGGTCTTTTTGTGTCAGAATATGTGATTGGCTGATGTGCAAAGGCATACTCTGTAATGCTAGATGGCGTTTCGCGGGCACGCTAATATCAATATCATATCACCCACTCGTAGTGGGGTGGGTGGTTGAGTTGTGGGTTTGGCGGGTCAGGCCAAACAGGAAATAGTGGACCAGACTAATCCAAACAAATGGCATCCTCAGTTATTTTGTTGTATTTTGGGCTTTAATGAAATAACATGACATTTTTCATGTGCCAGAGAAAGGAGCAGTGAAGATGCAGTCTCTTGAAAGCTGACTGAGATAATGTGCTGGTCAGTGAGACTGGGCTGAAGGCTCCAACCTCATTAGCAGGGCAGAGTGTCCAGAGCACTGTGGGAATCCATTGTTTGCCCTCCCTTCTTCATTAATAATCTACCATCAATCCCTTTATCTCTGCTCTCTCCTCTCTTTATCACGCACACACTCTTTCTTCTCTTTGCTATTCTCCCCACTTTTTCTGCCCTCCTCCTTAGTCATTCCTGCCTTTTGTTCCCCCTCTTGTCTCTTTCAAGTCTCCATCCCTCCATTTCCAGCCCTCTTTCCCTCTCTCATCTCTGTGGTGCCCTTTGGACAATGGAGGAATCCCCTGACTGGGCCAGGGGGAGGGGCGGGGCAGCGAGAGCTGGCCTGTGACTGACATCCCTGTATGGGACCGGCTGCTTGGCCTTTGTCCTTCTGCCAAGGAAAATGGAGGGAACCCAGAGAGGTAGAGTAGTGGAGAGAGTAAGGGAAGGAGGAGGGCGGGTAGGGGCGTCATTCATGTGCAGAACTTTTGGACTTTCAAATACTGTGGAGCAGGGGGAGGGGATGCTTTAGCCAAGCAACAGAGCAACGTCAACCCACATTGCTCCATTAACATTGGCCTGGAATTGACTGATGATGTATTCCTGCTGGTGTCGGTGTGGTGCTTTTAACTCGCATAACATTGCTCTGAAGACATTAAAATGAGGGAGAGGAGGGCTCTTTCATTATGGTGGTGACCCGTGGAGCGCCCTTGTTCTTGAGGTTTCTCGTGTCTATGTGGCCCCAGTCCACAGCCGAACCATACGCTGCTGTGCTGAGTTTATACCACAACACTGACTGCAGCTGTCTATAGAAATGAGTGTGCAGTAATGAGGCATGCTATTCGAGTGACTGGCCAAGTTACTCAGTCAACCAAATCCTCTCAGCTTTTTCTCTGCCGGACACTGAAAGAGGCCAGGCCATGACAAAAGCTTGTGCTTTCCCCTCCCCTCCCGTTGGTTTGAGCCCCTCACCCCAGTGGTGTGAGCACTGTGTGTAGTTTGTGTGTATTGTGAGGGCATAGATATTGGGAAGAGCTGGGATATAAGGAGCAGGCTGGTAGGGTAGTTTTGGCACTAGATTAGGGGCTGGGAGTGTGTGAATAGGGATTCCACTTCCTGATCAAACGGAGCATCTGAGAAAAAGACAGAAATAAGAGGCAGATGGAGAGTCAAGAGAAGAAGTTCAGTACTATGTAATTTGACTTCTTCCTAACTTGGAAAAGAGTGTACAATGGATCCATTGATCAAATGCGTCTCTAGAAAGGCGAGCTGAGACCTGACCCCTTGTTCAAGAGATTGCCGCAGTCCTCTGCTTCATTCCCGCCAAGGCTTGATGTCATTGTTTCTGTACTCATTATGCTGACTACTCCTAACTTTGAACTTGTCTCTTTACTTTGGAATTTCACGCAATTGGTTTTCTGTCATGTTTTGAGTACATTTTAAAGAATTGTATGATGTATGTTCAAATGCCCTATCTACACTGTGATTTGATTTTATTATATTTTATTTTATTTATTTATTTATTTATTTAAAATATCTTTGTTTAAATCTCTCATGTAAAACACTTTGCATTGCCGCCATGTATGAAAGGTGCTATACAAATAGACTTGAAAAGGAAATGACCTTACGTTAATGATTTATGACAAACTTGGAGTTGACTGTCTGGGGTTTCTCCATGGTCTCGTGCACACTGTAGTTGCACTTTTAGTGTGTCTATTTTGGAGTGTGTGTGTGTGTGTGGTGGGGAGGAGCCTGAACCGTCTGTAGTCTAATGGCGTTAGGGTTTGGTATCGTATGGATTCCGGTTCTTAACGATTCTCGAACCCATGCTCCTGAGGTCCCTAGCCCTGCATGTTTTAGACCTCTCTCTGTTCCAACACACCTGATTCAAATGATTGGCTAGTTATGACAAGCTGTAGCTGTTTGGTAACTAGGTGATCATTTGAATCAGGTGGAGCAGAGAGACATCTAAAACATGCAGGCTACGCCCTCCAGGACCAGGGTTCCTCACGACTCTATCGTCAAACAAACTATTGTAATGTTTCCACACAAAGGCATATATAGGGTTTTCAAATCCAACGTTTATTAAAAACAGAAGACAGAAAGCAGAACACCAGAGAGTTCATCATCCTAACGTCTAATCTAAAACATCAACTTAGATACGGGGGGGGGCTGCGCTGACGACTGCGTAGAACGCGGAGGTTGGTGGATAGTAGCCAGCGAGTGATGTGCCTTATTCACTAACACAGGTTGGTCGCTACTATGCTAGTTAGCTAACTCTATTCTTATCTTTGCCTACCTAAATGTTGGTGCATCAACTTCTGAAAAGGGATGCAGCCTTTTCACCACATAAGCTGTCACTTTTCTTTGGCATTCCTCCACTTTCTCCGCTGCCATCTTTCCCTTTGCCGCTAAGGTGAAAGGAGTGTCACAGATCGCTGGCTTGTTAGCTAGAGCAGTAGGCCTACTATTACTAGCGACCTGTGACTGCGAACGTTCATCTACAAAATAATCCATTACAGTATTTGCACAATACACACTGTTTTTAGGAATTCAAATGAGTATAGCTAATTTGCTGTCTCGCTGTTTAAGAATAAGATAAACGTTATTTAATTTTCACTTACCCGATTGCAACATGCTCGCTGTTGGCGGAGGGAGACCGGCGCAATACGTCAAACACGGTACACTCGTTGACTTGTATACCAAGGTGTTTTGTCATATAGTGCATTTTCGTGCATCCTCCCTTGCACGAAATATGTTTGGCACAGGTGTTGCACTGTGCCGAACCGTCTTTTTTATTTTATTTTTTATTTTTTTTAGCAAAATGCAGCCACACTTTTGAGTGCTTGCCACGATCCACGGTGCACGGCTCTACCCACTCGGTGCCCTCACGTAAGCCTAGCATCAATGCTCCTAGATGTAAACAAATCCTAGACATAAACTCACACTCTCGCATGACAAAGGCGCAGATAGCTAGGTCCTGGCAAATTGAAATTTCTTAACAGTTCCTTTAGAATCGGAATTTTGGAACCGGTTCTAATTTGGAACCAGTTCTCGATGCCCAACCCTAAAGCTAGATAGTCACTTGACTGGAACACGGATGCCTCTGTGTCCATCAGGCTTCAGCTCACTGCACCTACAGTAAAATGTTACTTATACACAGAACACGCAACACACACACACACACAATGCATTACCTTTGCCTCTGGGATATCTTTAGTCACATTCTACTTAGTTTCACTAGAGTGACAGAAGGTCCACAAACACAAACATCCCTCTCTCTGAATTTACAGTCGCTTCCAGCACACACTTAGCACTCATAAACATACGCTTGAACAAACACAACCCCCTGCTCAAACACATTAACACACAAATATGCATGTTAACATACCGCCCCCCTTACACACACACACACACACACACACGCTGAGGTAAACCTATGCCTTTGTAAACATTGGTGTGTATGTGTGTATACACACTTGCATGTGTGTGCTGACTTTAAGACCTACAGCACAGGATCTCCTGTCCTGTGACCAATGTTCGTCCTGAAAACACATAAGTGTGCACACTCAAGCACGCAGAGAGGAGTGTAAGCCGAGCAGCACGATGCGGATATGACAGAGCACAGTGTTTGTGGCACATCTTACACACTGTACAGCAGCATATCTCTCACGTAGGCTTTTTTTCTTCTTTGCTGGTGGCTAGTGTTAATTTCAAGTTGTGATGCTTTACTTCTCACTGCTTATTCTACCTAGTAATGGTAAAGGATTTAAGTAGGTCAAGGCTTTTTAACTTTGCCTTTTGAATTGGCTCAAAGAGAGTTAAATTTACTCATCCATCTTATTGAGGCAAGGGCGAAGCTGGAATATAGTGTCCTAGTGTCCTAGTTTGAAAGTTGGCTCAGGTGATTGCTAGGCTTTATAATACTGTAGGTTCCTTGAGACTTACGCTGCCCTCTACTGACTTGGTAATTGTTTTCCTGTCTTCTCTCTCACTCTATTCCACTGTACTGCATCCCCCCTCCTTTACCTCCATGCCCTTCCCTAACCAAACAACTCTTGCAAAGGTCGTGTTAAAAAGGCCGACTGGTGAAGTTGTAAAGGAAATGTAGCACGCTGGTTCTCACCAACTTGTCAGCTCACCCCACAAATGGCTGGTCACACACACACACACACACACACACACACACTGTTTTTGGGCTGTTAGTGGAATGTAAAGGCTGTCTGAGTGACAGAGCTGACTGCTCTACAGTGGGTCACTAACACCCCTTTCTCACACACAGGTTATGAAACACGGGTCATTCCTGTGTTGGACCCATTCAGACCACACTATTGTACCTCGTTTATCCCAGGTTGTCGACCATTCAGACCAGACCGCGCAAGACCCCTACCACCATATTTACTATCATCTGTATATGTCACTGCTGAACAAGTAACTGTGTGATATTGCCATAGATAATTGAATCTTGTACCATCCCGGTAATTTGACGCTTTATTTGTTCTTCCCCACGAATGGACAGAAGTTCTCTGATTTCGGAATCTTTCCAGTTCCCTGTTGTTATTTGTTCTATTTCTTCATTGGTGAAACGGTCCTTGTTGTGAATTGTCTTGCAGGAGTTTGTATTAAGTGCCAGTTACATCTTATACTAATGTGCCTCTGATCTTAACCAGTGAGGTTCCCGTCCATTGCGTAACCGGTGTCCCCCCGTTCATACCGCAGCCAAGCAGCATCTGGCCTGTGTTATTCCCAGGTCGGGAGCAGGGTTGCGGACTCGCGTCTGATAACCCATTCACACCAACACCTGACACAGGTCATTCCCCGGTCGTTGTCCCTGTGTGAAAGGGGTATAATAGTATGAAGACGGGGTGGCAGTACACAGTAAACACACAGTAAATCCTACTGCTCCCACTTATCCCAATCAACCCAATGACTCATGCTGTTTATGCCTAGCACTACTGCTAAATCAATATAGAACAATATTTTACAAAATCTTAAAAAAACTTTTGAGACCTGTGTACTGTGATGTTGGATTAGGCCTGTGTCAAGGTTGCTTCATAGAGAAACACCAGAGAGCATGGCTATGAGCAGCGAGTCTGTAGTGAATGGACGTCTTTGTGAGTGTTCATAATCAGTCGTTCACAGGCCTTATTGCATTACAGTCCAGCCTCCCTCCCATCACTGACCTGGCTCTGGACAGTCGAGAGGAGGGTTGGATGAGGCATTAGTGGAGGAATGCAGTGTTGAAAAGGTTTTCATTGGATGATTGGTTTGGCCTGGATAGAAGAATCGCCGATCATCTGTTAGCTCTATGTTTGCCTTCACATACTTTGGTCAAAACCAGTCTCCCTGTGGAAATGAATTGAGTCTAGGCCCTACTCCAGTTGTGAAGTGTGCGTCTGTATCTCCAACGCGCTTTTGTACATCTGCGTGTGTGTGTGTTTGTGTGTCTAAGCATCCTTGCCAGAGGAGGCCCCTCCTCTACTGGTGTCACCTGTTCAGCCAGTGAGGCTGCCACTCCTGCTGGGGGCCGTTTACCATCTGGGCTTGGTGCGGTCACATGGTCCCCCTCAGCTCCTATTTCCTGTTCCTGCCATCTGATACCTGTCACCTGCTAGTCCGTGAGCCACCACACTCTTTGTCTCTGCCCCCCTGTCCTTCTGTGTATCTCGTCTTCCTTCTCCCCCTGTTTGACTCTCCACCAGGGTCGGACATTAACACCAGCCACTAGCCAAATGCTGGTAAAATTTGGGTGTGGCTGGTATGGTTGTCTACGCCACCCATCCACTCTGTCAAGAAACATGCCATCATTCAGATGTCTGATTCTATTGGAAGAATCAAGTTGACTTGTGAAAAACCTGAAGTGGCTGGTGAATTTTGGGGATGCACCAACCACTTAAGTTGAGAGACTATCTCTCCCACTGCTAGCTGCTAGGCCTGCATTTGGTGTGCCAGAGGGCTCATGGGATAGATCCATGCTGCTATAGTCACTCCACTACCCATCCAAACACAATACACATAACTAGTTAAGAACAGGAAATATCTATCACCATGGAACAGAGCTGAGCTGCAGCTTTCTTCCCTTTGGCAGCGTAATTGTAGAACTGTCTAATGGCGTGTGTGTGTGTGTGTGTGTGTGTGTGTGCGTACTTGTGTGCTTTCCACTGCTGTCAGGCAGGAACATTATAGTACACACCGAAGAAGGTCTTGTTTTATCTGCTTTGCTAAGCGTTTATACAACTCCCTGGAGAGAGGAATGTTAGAGCAGTACATTGTGAAACCCTCTTCTTGATAAGGAAGACCCAGTTTGGAAATGTTTCCAGTTAATTATATTATTCTCCGGGGTTATTGACACACAAGGGTTGTCTTTAACCAAGGGCCATCCAGACAGCCTGAGGTTTAAGTTGAATTAGGGTTCAGGCTCTGAGCTTTCAGACTCCTGTGCGCCCTACATTCAGACAGCATCCCTGAATAATGAATTCCAACAAAGTCCTGCCCCAGAAAGCCCAGGTCGGCACGTTCCTCTAGAGTCTCCCATCCTTATAGTGTCTGAGGCTGACTGGCGATTGATAGGACAGACAGTGGGTCCTCTGTGGATGGCAGAAACAGGGACTGATTGAGGCCTTAATAACTGCATCGTTTTGGCCTGCTACTCTCGTTGTTCCCTGTTCCCTGCCAGCCTGTCTGTCTGTCCATCTGAGCAGCAGAGGACAGACACGCACGCACACACATGTGCACACACAGTGCGGCTTGAGGAGGAATGTTTCTGAACGCTGTCCCATTCAACAACCAGGCTCTTGTGAAAGCACTTGGCATGGCCATGGCCCCAGCACTCTCCTCTCCTCTCCTCTCCACCAGCCACTTTGTTTGGCTGGTGTTGCCATGGTGAGGAGGAGTTTTTGGGAATATGATGATGGAATGTTTTCAAAACTGGTCCAGGAGAAGTGCCCCTGGTGAATATACAGGGCGTTTTGTGTGCAGTTGTATGCAGTTGCGGTTGAGGCACTTTGATGTTCTATGGTAGAATGTCCTTCTCAATTTTTAGCAAACTGATAACTTTGTAAGATTTAGCCAATCTTAACGCAAAGCTATGGTCACACTTGCCACTTCAACAGTGGCTGTTAAGCAGCTCCTGTGGCTTTATTTATTTAAATCTGTGAATGCATTACTTGTTTCCACTCTCCATCTCTTTACATTGCTTGCGTACACATCGTGGTTATGGATTCTACACTATGTAGAATTCCTGACCACTTCTGTTTCTGGTTTTAAAGATCTGATAGCATGGGGAGTGAAATCCGTTTTTATGTGGATCCTTAATGCATCCTGACGCAATTGGATGATAAAAGTTGCATTGAAAAGTGAACATTGTGTTGTCTGTCTCCACAGCCTTTCTTCAGACTACTGAACCTACGGAAACTTGGCCTGAGCGACAATGAGATCCAGAGACTCCCTCCTGAGGTGGCCAACTTCATGCAGCTGGTGGAACTGGACATCTCCAGAAACGGTACACACAAACACTCAGGTTGTTTGTGGTGCACTGTGCACTTGTGTCAATTGCTATACTCTCCCATCCCTTCAATACAAGACAACTGGCGTGCATATGAGCCTGGCCATTAACACATACTTATTTTAATGACATGTTGTAAAATAACATTCTCTCTTGGCTAGCTTGCCAGTTTGAAAATGACTAGCAGTCTAACTAGTTAACAAGCAGCATTTAGCAGACAAAAAATAGGTTACATTCTTCACTGATACAGTAGCATCCAGTGTACCCCAAGCAACAAAAAAAAGCACCCATCCATGAATCTCCCATGTCCTTGAAATACCCCGCTGAAGACAAGCAAAGAAAATGATCCAGCCCCATTAATCAGCCAGAAATAAATGCCCAATTCTACCCTCAATCATAGATGTCATACACAAATAGTTTGCCCTCGGTGTCCTTGAGTAGCGCAGATATCATACATACTGGTACCTTTTGACAGGACGGGCCTGTATGGTAGATATGAGACATCTCTCCTGCTACAGACTGCATCAAGTGCTGTGAGAGCAGTGTTCAGTGGCCTATAAGGGCCCTTCCCATCTGTCTGCCTGTCTGCTTGCTCCTGCTGCAGGACAACACTGAGCCAGATAAGCAATGTGTCACAGGCCCCTTGGCTCAGTAGGGATTTATTAACCTGCACATGCAGGGTTCAATGTTAAGAATGCTTTCTCCACTTTCCTAGTCGGAGTTCCATTCAGCCCTAGTATATGTCACTGGCCCAGCAAGCAACAATTCAAATTTCATAAATTTTAGTAATTTATTACTATAAAATGTATGATATTAACAGTTCTTATTATACAGCAGCAAAATAATCAACCAAAAAGTAAATAATTGATTGATGGTGAATGGATTTTAAATGTGATTTTTAACAACGTCAAAATTCCAAAATATAAATTGTCCCTTGTACTTATTGTATTCATAGATGAGCCCTCATAACTAACAGATAGAAACTTTTCTGTAAGTGTTACGAGCAGGAACATGAAAGAAAAACATAAACCAGAGTGAAATTCATGAGGTTTGTGAAATGAATGTGACCTGATGAGGTGTTGTCAGCTGCCTGCTTTGCCAACATACAAGCTCAGTGCTGCTGGCTCTTGTTGTGGGCATTGACTGTGTGTTTGCTGTAATTATTGGTGCCTTTTTAAAAAAAAAAAAAAAAAAAGA